>VDFB02016351.1:0-24110 GCA_007258455.2 Sequoia sempervirens
ATGCTCTTTCAAAAAGATGAGTAGTCCTCAACTACCTTGCCTCTTCTCCAATCAAAATCATTTTGTTGAGTTTCAAAACCTTCTATTATCTGTGGGCTGGTTTTGGTCAAGTCTCTCTTCGGCTAGAGTGGTTGCCTCTAGAGGTTTGCACATTCTATGGTGGCCTAGAAGGATTTCCCTTTCTTTGATGGCTAAAGAGATTAATTGGATGGGATCTCCTTTCTCTCTTACTCAAAGGACATATCTCGCAACCTTTTCAATATTTATTGTACAAACAGTCCAATCTCAAAACGTTGTCTTTGGGAATGGTTATCCTTTGTTATCTCAAATTTGCAAGGTCAAAATGTGATTTTGGGGGAGGGCTTCAATCCCATCTAGTGCTGGCGTGCAAGGGACATGACACTGTGACCTTGAGATTGGAAGTAGATTTTTCTGCTTTCATTTTATAGAATCACCTCATAGATATTATTCCTAAATCAGGTAAATATTCCAAGAATAATAGTCAAAATTGCTTTTGCAATATAGTAGAAAGGCTGGATAAATTCTTGGTTTTAGTTGACTGATGCATAATGCCTAGTTTTTGTCTTCAGCTATTCTTCTAGTATAACTCTTGTTTGTTGGATTATTACATCTTAATTTACTTTATAGATTAGATAATAAATAAATGTTAAGTAGATAATAAATAATTAAATTAATTGTTAGTTGTTAGTTTTGGGAGTTATTCCTGTAAGGGAATTTGGGGTGGTTATTCACAGGAGAATAATGGCTTTACAAAGTCAATGTATTGAAATGTAATATCATTGAAAAATCCCGCAGAATTGAAATCAGTGTATTATTTTGTGTTTTATCTTCCTGTTCAATAATGACATGATATTCTGCAATTTTATGCTCACCATTTCACATCGTATCAGAGCAAAACTTGTTCCTTTGCCTGTGAAATGCCATAGAAAAAGAGGCATCTAAAGTTTTTGAAATATACAGAAAAGGCGCAGGTATGTAGAACTACCTGTACATTAAAATCTGCAGTGAAATAAGGGGTGAGTTGTTTAAAACTATTGTTGGGCATGAAATAAGGTGTTTGACTGCTGTATTGAATACAAAGGTGTTTTTGTTTGCTAGGCATTGTATGTTTGTTGGCCTCTTTGTTGGCGGCTACCATTTTGCTGGGCATGTGCATTTGTTGACCACTCGAATTTGATGAAGGGCATGTAAAGTCTTTGTTTACAACAGTGCTACGTGGAGGAGAAGATCATTAATGCTGCCTGTGGAAAGAACCAGTGCATAGAACAAGTCTTCGTATCATAAAGGAGAGCACAGGAAGCCAATTTTAAGGGGATATTGATGCAACAATCTTTAAAAAGGGCAGTAAACATGAAAGGTTAGAGTGAAATGTTTTGTGAATGCTTCTTCTAATTTAATCAATAGGGTAACTGCATATTGAAATTAATTGCATTTCTACATTGACAAATCCTTTGTTGGTGCTGAGTCTCATATCTATTCCTTTTGCTGACTATTTTACAAGAAGTGACTTCAAAACCCTTTGCTAGTTTGCCATATGCCTAGGGCATTGCCTTTATACAAATTAGCGTTTGAAGCTGTTTCTATTGTTTATTTTGGGATCAAGACCTATAAGCAAACAGAAGTAACTAAGGCATCAGGAAAAGATGTTAAGCAGTTGCATAACTCTGTTGTTCAAAGGAAAATGAAGATGTTGATATAAGTTCCCAGCTTGAAGTCCATAAGACCTTTTTGTCCTCCAATAAATCATGAAGAAGGTTTATTAGCTTTGGTTATGATAAGACAATATCAAATTTTGGTGGAGTGACTTACTAGCAAAGTCCTTTATAATTGTGCATTCTTCTTTTGTTGGTTCTTTTTAGAATTTTGTAATTGGAGATATAAGGTGATCATAATTATAATATGAGTAATTTTGTGGAAAAACCAAAATTTCTATAAATAGTCATAAGGGATTTTTCATGTGAAGAGTGTGCATCAAAGGGAAGATTTATTCTTGAAACTTTGTAATTAAAGTCATAATGAATTTTTTTATACATATCATGGATACACATATTGTTTGTATCTTTGAGATCATTTGTGCTACACTTGATAGGAGTTTGAAGGTTCTCAAAGGCTCACATGTGAAATCAAGTGGATAGAGTGTAATAGGGTCCTATCAGAGATTGGAGGCTGGAGGCATCAGAGGATAGAGATCTTTTATCATCTCCAGCCACCTTCTCGCTCAGAGATGATTCATTGCATGAGAAGCACCACTTCATATTTGAGTCCCTTCATGGAGAAAGGGGGGGCTTGGCTTTTGTTGACATCTATTGGGGTGCAATTAATGTATCCACATTTGGTTGAGGTTCTTTTGTACAGCAGAGGAGAGATTGTTCCACAACACTGGAGGACGGATATTGACACACTCGGAGAAGATGTGGACTCTCAGAGAGAGTTGTTCTCTCATGTGCAGCACTAGAGGAGGGATTTTGACACACTCGGAGGAGACGTGGACTTTCAAAGGAAAGTTGTTCTCTCATTGTGCAAGGACAATGGAGAAATTTTATGTTCTTTCATGTTGTACAAATGTTTTGCAGGTTTTAAAGTCAAGAGATCCGCTGATGGAGTCAGTCTGGCATTCCCTAGGTGAGCAAGGAGAATTGGTGAAGGCCCTTCATCAAAATCTCCAGAAGGGTTGTTGTGTTTAGTCCTTGCAGTGTTCCACCCTTTGTTCAGATTGATGTAATAAAGGTGGGGAATGTTGGAATATTACATCTTAGTTTAGTTTACAGATTAGATAACAAATAAATGTTAGTAGATAATAAATAATTAAACTAACAGTTAGTTGTTAGTTTTGGGAGTTATTCCCATAAGGGAATTTGGGGTGATTATTCACGGAAGAATAATGGCTTTATAAAGCCAGTGTATTGAAATGTAATACCATTGAAAAATACCACAGAACTGAAATCAATGTATTATTTTGTGTTTTATCTTCTTGTTTAATAAAGACATGATATTCTGCAATTTTATGCTCACCATTTCACATTGTTTAGAGCTTTAGGTTTAGAAGTCGTGTCTAGTTTTTAGAGAGCTTCCCCTGCCATTTGAGGATAGGTTTATTCTCATGTGTTGTTTCATTTTGTGTTGTCTCGTAAGAGACAAATTAAAAGCTCTAACAGATCATCAGACTGGCATGGCGAAACCCTCATAATCAGAATCTTTGAACTTCCTATAAGTTTTGGACTAGGTTTTAAATTTAATGATTAATAGTAATGTGACCTTCATCTGTTTGTGTGTGTGTGTGTATGGTCTTCAGGCATTTGCATTTATCAAAGTGTTCCAAAGCGTGTCTCGCCTCACTATAACTGCAACTAAGAGCCTGTTATTCGTCAAACTAAAATCTGAATTCATAAGTGCCTTTGATTCTGGGATAACACTTCTTTCAATTTGTGCTAACTTATCTCTTTGGTTTAAATTCTCTCAAGAATCTGGCACAACATTCAATCTATCAAAATAGGCAAGGGGTTTTCTTCTAATTAAAAGTACTCATTTCCCAACAAGACTCCATCTATTGGAACACACGTTTGTTATTCTGCAGCAAGGTGTCCTATTAATGCTAAATTACAAATGGCGGATCCACAGGAAGTGACTAGTCCATGTCCCAATCCCAGAGGAGACTGCTGGTGGATCACAATCCCCCCTCAGAAATGCTGAGGGGAGTTTGAACAGATACTGACTCTAATACCATTTGTTGGAACACATTTGTCATTGCACCAAAAGATCGACCTATTAACACCCAATACAAATTCCAGAGATAAACGGATCCACAGGAGGCAGCTAGTCCATGTCCCGAATTCGAAGGGAGACGCTGGTGATTAGTCCAACATTATCATGCTCTGGATTTCTCTTCAATCTCCCTTCCCAACAAGTATTTAGGTGTCCCCCTCTTAAAAGAGGCCTATCAAACTCAACTTTGGGAAAATAATATTATAATCATTTATAATAAATTGACTTCATGGAAAGGTAAATGGCCAAGTCTTGCTAGTAGATTCTTAAAATTAAAATTGTTCTCTATGTGATTCCCATAATGCTCCCAATTCCTAAATCAATGCTTTCTCAAATTGCAAGAATATGTCAACAGTTTTTGGGGCAAGGTACCTTGAAAGACCATAAATTTACCCCATTGAACTAGGTGAAGGTGTGTCGCAAGAGGGTAAGCAAGGGTGCGGGCATCAAAGACCTAAACTTCCACAATATGGCTTTGTGGGAAAAAACTTGCTTGTGTTCCTTTCTGAAGCTAGCCTTCCTTGGTATTCTTTCATCCATGGTAAGTATTTGGATTTTTTCCATCCTTTATATTGTTCTCTTAAGTTTCCCCATCCAAAAGCTCAGCCATATGGAAATTTTTAGTGAAATCTCGAGTGCTAGTCCGTTTGAAACTATTTTGGAATCGAGGGACAATTCCCTGGCTAATTTATGGTTTGACTCCTAGATGAGGCATCCCCCACTATTCAACATCCTTAGCATGGAAGCTATCTATGTTCTCCTTTCTAAAAGATGAGGGATGAAAGTTTGTGATTGTCGGGAATCAATTCTAGTTAATGGTAAAAGTAGCAAGCACTAGAAATCTTTTTATTTTCTTGAAGATTTCCCTAATCAATCTTGTATCTTAGCAAATATCCTTACAGGCATTAGAATCCCACAAATTGACAATGGATGAAGATTCACTAGAATGGTTATCCCCCTGGCTCCTACAAGGTTAGAGTGGGTTATACTCTACTTTGTGATTCACATTTTCCCCCTATTAAGGATTGGCCAACATGTATGATCTAGAACAAATTGGTACCCTTGAAATGTAATACCTTTGTCTAGCTAGTGAGCCTCAATGATACTTTGACATTTGATAGCTTGCAAAAGTGTTGGTTCCAAGGGCCTTCACAATGCCCCCCTTTGTAAAAGCAAGATGAATAGGTTAACCATTTGCTTATTCATTGTGAATTTGCATTGGCAATTTTAGCTATAATGAGCCAAATTCATTTACAACTGGTCCATGGTACCTAAAACCTAGATTTGTTATGGTGCTTCTCTATAGCTTTGGTGCTATGGTGTCATTGGCTTCAAAAAAACAAAAGAATTTTTAGAAATTCATCTTCCCCATGGCAAAGGTGTTAGTTAAAGATTAAATCTATTATTCAAAACTATGTTGGTTATGCATTTCCTAAACTTCTCACTTCCTTGTCTCATTGGGAATGTGCTCCTCTAGAGGCTTGGAGGATTGACCCCCTCTCCCCTACTCCCGAATTAAGAGACAAGAAGGAAATTCAAGATAAAGTGCAGTGGGAAAAATTGTCTCTTGGCTTCATGAAGCTCAACTTTGATAGGGCTTCCAAAGGCAACCTAGGGTTAGCTAGAGCGAGTGTCATCACTAGAAATGATTAAGGTTGCTTTGTGACTGGGGACTCTTTCTTCCTAGGGACATACACCAATAATGAGGTGGAATGAAATACAATGGTGTAAGGCTTCAACCTTCCCTGTTACATCCCTTAAGACTTGATATGTTTATGATAAAGGAAACATGGACGTTATTATGGTTGCAAATAACTGCCTTTCATGTGAGCATGGAAGAAAGGATTAAACAATTGTTTAATTTGTGGCAACTGTAAAAGTGAATATGAATGATTATTTTAAAATGTGAATGTACTTGTTGATAATGATGATGATATATATGTAAATATTGAATTTTTACATCCAGTATGGTCTAACCCTAGTTTCTTTGGCCAAGTGGTTGCAGGATCAACAACACTTGAAGGGAAAGGGGGACTATCATCAGGGAGAGGACGTAGTTGACAAGGATCTATTTGTCATCGATCTATGGGTCAGTGTATCACAATTGCAACAATATGAACCTGGCCTTGGCTTGATAATATAAATATTGATTATATAAGTTGAAATTAAATATAAATATTTATCAAGGGAATTTCAAATATATATTAATAAAGTGCTTATATAAATAAATAAAGAAAATGGTTTAGCAAATCTCTCGTAACGTTTTGAAACGTGCGAACAAAGGCTGTCAGTCTTTAGAGGTAGAGCACTCCTCCACTCCAGCTTGTAACGCTGGAATGCAAGCAGTTGCGATGGATTCCAGAAGGGAATTCAGGGGGGCAACCTCTTAAAAGACGATCTATCTTTTTGGATAAAAGGATCTCGGTCATTCATTCATTTGTTTTTCTTTCTTCCTTGGTCACGAGAAATCTTCTTAGCCCTGTGGAAGTTCATGGAAATCATTCTGCCATAGCTAGGGAATACTTTAACTCATCTATCTGACGCAAATCTGAAGGAAGCTTCAATCATAATTCTTACCCGAAATCAAGCTATCAATTCCTCTTCGTCAGTAAGTTATTCGTCTAAGTGTGGAACCTTCTGCAGAGTCGGGCTTGGTGAAAGTTGGAATTCACTTTTCTATGGTGGAGCGACAACTTGGACAACTTGGGCTATCTTAGGCCAAGCTATAGGAGGCCTTTGAACAGTCGTGTGGAAAAGAAGGGCTCTCGAAGTTGTTGAGCTCCAGACGCTCAACCAGGCACGTAAAGATCTTAATAGCTTGATATTTCCAATTGGAATCTGTTCTGTGTTTTTATTCATAAGCTTTTATTATAAATTCTTTTCAGAAGTAAGTACGTTCATTTCTAATAGAGACGGGTTAGTGATTCTTTTGTGAGACCAAATTATAATAATGATTTGGGTTGTAAATATCTTTGTTTCCTGTAAAAGAAGGGCTCTGTAATTACGAATTGAATCTTGTATTTTTTCTTGATCCGAGTTAAGACCCCATCTGTGACACTTCGCAATCATTACTACCTCTCTTCTTGTTCCAACCCATTTCTCATATTGAAACTCTCTTTGTCACCTCATTGGCTTCCCGCAAGTTTTATTCTCTGATACAGTTGGTAGCTTGAGTAACCGATACCATAAATTGAATCTCTACTTCTGGGTAGCAAAATTAAATAAAGAGTAGACACCCTGCAGAGGTATAAGAATTGAAAAGGTCCTCATCTTTCTATTTGGACCTTATGCGACAAGTGATTCATGTTCAATCTGTGAAGTCTCTTAATTTAGAATTCCAGTCACCTGAACTCTGAGAATAACTAAGTAATACCGAGTGCATTAACTACTCTGCCTTACTCAAGACTCACATCACTCACAGTAGTCTGACCTAGTTAAGTAAACCTTCTTTACCGTGATCTTAACCTGTCTTTTAAAAGATAGGAGTTTGGTGAATACTCAAATAAAACTGCGTTCTTACCTTCTCTTTCCTTTAAGTCATCAAATAATCTTATTTTATGATAAGATCCAAATCATGATAATAAACAACGAATCCTAAGGTTATGAACCAAAGAGAAGAGAAATGATAAGAATTTGAATGGGATGGAATTATCCTCAGGCCACCGTAACTCATGCTTATATAAGCCAAAAACTCTTCTCTCTTCTCTGTTCTATAGCTTTAATGATTGAATAGTGAATTACTTGTTCATTCTGGAAATCTTGATGGTTCCTAATTGTTGAAGATCTGTTGATATGAATTTGGATATATATATATATATAACAGCTACTAAGATGCGGAAAGCTAAGAGCCTTGTGTCTTTTATTCTTCTGTAAAAGCATTAAGTAATCCGCATATATTTAAAATAAGAAGAGAATAGTTATGTGCCTAGTCTCTTCCACTCTATGATTACAATAAGACATCAGCCAAAACTTAAATAAGTGAAAAGATTCTGAATCTGGGTTCAGTTTGAACCATTTGGAAATCATCTAAGAACTTTATCTATCTGGTTAAATCAAATTCTCTCCCCTCTAGTTAGAAGTTGGTTAGTGCATATTATTGCTCTCCCAGTCTTTTATAGGATAAATACGAGAGACATGAAAAATCCTTTATGCCAATGAATCTCCTTTATTGTGTATGAAACTTGATGGTTAAATTATAACCTCGAACTAAGAAGAAAAGGTAATTAAAATTGCTATTATAAAATTATAACTTAATCTCGAGAGTTGTAATGTCGAGCAAGGGTGAGTGTGTTGACAGCATAGTAGTGCCAGAGATGTCGGCATAGTAATGCTAGAGACATCGACACAGTAGTGTCAGAGATATCGGCATAGTGGTGCCAGAGCATTGAAAATCCTTGGCCAAGGTAGATGCCAGTTGGGCAAAGTCAGCTTTCATGTTCCAGATATACTCTGGTCAGAATGATCCTTTTGGATAGGAGGAACCTACAGAGGAGGGATCGACAAGCAGTATAGGAATCATGGACACCAGGCTCAGAGACATGATGACAAATGATCCTTGTTGATTGCCCTCGAGAATGGCAGGTTCTTCAGTTGAAGAAACTCGGAAGACCAATTGGTCTTGGTTGGGCGGTAAAGCCCCTGATGATAATTCTCTTTCCCTCTTGATAAAGATTTCCAAGTATAACAGCATGAAGATGATGTCAAATGTATTTCTTCCTCACTCATAAATCCAAGTACATGCAATGCTAATTAAAGTTTATTTTCAATTATGCCATGAATGTTATTCTTTTATGTTAATGAACGTTGCAAGATTTTGCAGTTAATTAGTGAGATAGTTACTCGATTCATTCAGCTGTTATATTTGTTTCATAGTTGTAGTATTGTTTGTTATCTTCTGGAAGCAAAGAAAAGTAATTATTATCCTTCTACAATTTCCTGTTATATGTTTACAGTTAATAGCTTTCTTTTCAGCTGAAAATGAAATTAAAAGTTAGTTGATGAATTATATGATGTAATGACATCAGAATTGAATTTTCTTTTGCGTCTAACTGCAAATGAAGCCCTAGTTTTTTTTTTAGTAGGTGAAAGATGCGAGTTAGTTAATGATGCCCTAGCAGTTATTCTCTTTTTAGTTCATGTTGGCGTTTAAATTCGCACCTCTGGTATGCGTATTTGAAACGGACAGCTATGCACAGATAAACTGCTCTTCAAATTAGCAGGGGAAGCTCCCTCTTGCTGATGGTATTCAAGAAAGTAAACTAAAACTAAGTTGCCTATCTTTTTGATCAGCTAGAGCACAAGGTTTATAAAACACAAACGCTACAACTGAGATTTTCTGATTTAAGAACTTCAACTACAACTAACTTAAACTAAAGACGTTTCTAACTTCTCAAGTAATAAGTAGAGCAAGAGAAACTAGAAATGAATAAGGTAGATTTTCTGACAAAATACTTCGATAAACTCTTTCTCAACGAACATCTACACACTTCAATGTAAGTTGAAATCAAGATCATAAAAGTAAAACACCAATAACGAAAAAATCAGAGATTTTATATCAAGGCAAAGGAGGCTCATGATTTTATTACTTGAAATTTTGGAACAAAACTCACTTCTAACATGCCTAGAATAAGAAATTGCAGCTAAGGAGGCTTGCAATCTTATTCTTACATAATAGAAACAACAATCACACTAACTCCTTGTTGGCTAAAGAGGCTCAACAATTTGCTATCACAACAAAATTGAACGACACTTGAATAACAAATAGAAGGCAAAATAGGCTCAGCGTTTTGTTATCACTAGCATGGTTCCAACACAAAGTGAATTGAAACTGAATAACAACTTGCTGCAATTCAGGCTCGCAATTTGCTAACACAATAACCGCTAAAGAAAACTAATGAGCAAAGGCTCTTATTTATAGACAAGCAGAGGAGTAGGGAACCCTAAAATCTCCTTGCTTTCACAATCTAGGGCTTGCTCAGCAAGGAAGCTTTATTACTAAATCTAGAAAGAAGATAACATCTAAAACCCGAAGAAAGCATAAAAAGCGGGAAATGCCAACTATTACATCTTATCCTCTTTCTATCCTCAAAGAATAGATAAGAATTCTTCCAAGAATAGAAAGAAAACGGGAAAGAAAGCTTCTAGAAGAAAGCTGCTTTAAAGCTCGATCTCATCCGCTAGAAAATTGGAAATGGTGTCCCAGTTCGGTGCATCTATGCCAACTAAGGCAACATTCTGATTCTCCAAGATCTCTTCGCCCTTAGAGAATCCTTCACTTCTTCAACTGCTTCAACTGCTTTATGAGTTTTGTTCTTGAAAAACATCGCTGCCCCAAAGATGACTCACAAATTGATGACTTGGCGGCTCTGCAACTTTATGCTTCTGATACTTTTCTTGATTTCCAACAGAAGAATATTGCGCAACTCTTTTCTGATACCTTTCCCTTGTCTCATATCACACCTTCTCTTGTTCTTCAGCTGAGATGATGAAGTTTTGACATAATGCTGATTTGGTCTCAAACTCGAGGGGAGTGTACTCCATATTGAAAACCTTGAAGAATGACTGTAAACTCGCCTATGTTCAAACAAGTTTTGAGCAACATTCTATTTTTAGAATGCTGGTTTTTCATCTTCAAACGGACAAATTTTTGGAAATTTTTCTGAGATATGGGTTTTGCTTAGAATTTCGTTGCAATACAACCCAGATCATCCATTTTTGAAAATCTTGAATTTAGACTGAAAAAGCAGCAAACCCTAATTTCTTCAATTTTTCACCGAAAAGCGGCATTGGGTTTTGTTCATAATACAATTAGAAATGGACCAGTTGATCAGATTGAAAACGATGGTGATCGAAAAAGCAGCCAACCCTAGGTTTAAAATTTTCTTGAAAAAAGCTGTGATATGGGTTTTCTTCAGAAGACTGATTTGAGAGGACCCAGATGGTTGAAAACTGAATGCACTGATGATTTCATGACATGCAAAATAAAAGCAGCTGCTGCAACTTGATGAAGTTCTTGAAAATTTCCTTCAGAAGATTGAAGAGAAAAGACCCAGATGATTGAAAAATGGAATGCCTTGGTCTTCTTCTTGAAAAGTTTGATCTTCTGGATGAAAAAGCTTGAAAAAGCAAGGGTTTATGTTGCTGGTTGAAAAATATGATGAAAAACCAGCAAGCTACATTCTTGAATCTTGAAAAATTTCTTCAAACTTGCTGCTCCAACTTTCTCCCTTGAAGGCTACCTGCAAAAATAATGAAAATAACATAAAAGAAAGATGTTAAATAGACTTAGGGTTTTGTTTTTGCTTTGCTTTGCTTTTATCTCCAAAACCCTAAATCTCAGCTTCATTGAACTTGGACGCCTCTTTTTTCTCTTGCAATCTTGAAAATTTCAAAAATCTATGAAAATTTTCTAAGGCATGTGAAGTTGGGCGCTCTTCTTCACCAGGGGCGCCCACTTTACCCAGTGTTAGCCAAAATTTTGGCATTTTCAACTTTTCTTCCATTTTGACCCTTGGTTTGACCTCGATCTCCGGCTTCTAGATTGATCCGATAGGCGAGCTGAAAGATTCATCGCGGAGCCAAACTGATTCTGAGAAGGATGTTTTGGAGGAGCCTTTGGCTAAAAACTTGATCTTGACCTCTGAATTCATGGGAGCCTTTTCCTTCAAGGGGCTCTGAACTTTCACAGTGTTAGCCATTTTTCTGATCTTCAATTTCTTCATTAACTCCTTCTACAGATGATTTTGTCGAATCCGATGTTTCAGGCGTCGGATCGATTGACGGTTGTGCTCATCGCGAGGCTGACGAAGAATGAGAAGGGGTCTTCTCGAAGAGATTTTGTTGGAAAGTGAAATTTGACCCCTCAAAAGTTTGGGCGCCCATCTTGGCTGGGGGCGCCCATGTTCACCAGACTTAGTCATTTTTACACTTTTTCTATGTCTGCTTCTGAACCTTGGTTTTTAGCCTTCGTTGGACCCTCTGTTTGGTGCTTCAGATCTAGCGACTGCGACATCCAATTGACGTGCTGAATATCTCGTTGGAAAGCTAGATCAATTGTGAAGAGATCTTGTTAGACACTCGTCTGCAAATTCATCTGTTGGGACCCCTGAAAACTCGGGCGCCCTTCTTCACCAGGGGCGCCCATTCTTCCCAGACTTAACCATTTTTCGTAATTTTCAACTTCAAATTTGAAACCTTCACTCTGAACCTTCATCTTTGATCTGAATTTGCCGGAAGACAACCAGTTGAATATGCTGACGAAGACAGGCATCGCAAAGCTAGGCGGAATCTGAAAAGATTGGGCATACTTTTGGATCATGGCTGCTGAATTTACCCCTCCAAAAAGTTGGGCGCCCTTCTTCAACAGGGGCGCCCAAACTTTCAACACTTAGTCAATTTTGTAATCTTTTCCAAATTCTTTACATTGACTTCAGTTTGAAACCTCCCGTTCGGTGTTGAATTCTGGATGACTGAGTAATCTAATAACTGTACTGCTGAATCCATCACGGAGTTGGCAGAGAACTGAACAAGTTTGATTGGAGGTGAAAACCCTAAATCTGACATTTGATGCCCTAAAAAGGTGGGCGCCTTTCTTCAACAAGGGCGCCCAAACTTGCCAGTGTTAGAAAATTTTCATGAATTTTCAATTTTCTTTCTCGTTCTTCGTGCATGTTCATCGTTTCACCTTCCACTGAAAATTTAAATGCTAAAATTGACGCCTGGCAGTCGGATGACCTCCATTGATGACCTCGGAGCTCTAGATATGCTTCTGAAAAGCGGAATAGATCCAGTAGGGCAAAACTGATTATTTTAAGATTCTGACTGTACCAGCCTGATATGGATGCATTTTGAACCAATCAAAATCAGTTTGGACCCTGTCGGACCAATTTTCTATTTTTAGAAAATTTTGCCAGTATCCATTTCGAAAGAAACCCAAAAAAACCTAGAAAATGTTACTATTTCGAGAAAATTTCTAAAAATAGCAGTTTTCCTAAAATATAGGGATGAAAAACTGAGACTGGGTTTTGTAGATTTAGCTGCTCTTAGCAGACCCAGATCGTCAGAAATTGAAAATTTTGCGTTTTAACCCCTCATGCAAGACATGCACACCCAAATTTTGACCTTTTTGACTGATTTGACAAGACTTTTACTCATTTCTTCAAAATGTCTAAGTGTAACAAAAATTTTAATTTTGGGGTACAACAGTTCGTTATCTTTATTTTGGAAGCCCTAGTTTTGAAAACAAGTTAGTTGCAGCTCGGCTGAAAGTTAGTTGACAGTTGCAATTTTTAAACTGTAGACTGGATAGGTTGTTACATTCCCTACACACATAGGTGTAAGAATTTAATCATGGAAGGGGATTCTTGGTGGTCATTAAGGGTTTGTCTAAATGGACTTGCTTCAATTAAATAGCAAAGTCGTGATCTAAAGCTTTATCAATTTGCAAAATTTTCAAGCTTGTTTCATCCTCCCCCTATTATCGAGAATGCAATAAAGTTGTAAATCTCCTTTCCAATCATGGTGTGGACCTCAATACCCTTTCTTGTTTGTTGTTAAATAATAAGATAGCTATAAGGTCTAAAATTGCATACCCTACAATTTTGACACTACAAATTGTCCTCATTTTAGTGTCCATCTCCTTAGCATGTTTCTAGGACGGATTTAGCCTAGCCTTGGCTTTTAACCCACTTCTACATCAACTTTGTTTTGTGTTTTTGTATGTCCAAGTTCATCTTATGTGCTTTCATTTGTTTTTTTGTGTCTATTTAATGTTTTATTTCCAATTTATAAAGTTTTTGGCCATGTCATACTTGGACATTAGCACTAGTATGTGAACACTTGCGCAGGAGTGTTGTCATCCCATGACAATACAATCATACAATGCCTAGTTCCAACCAAACACTGACTTTTCAACTTCTAAATTTCATGTTCAACCATTGTACAACTTGTAGGATGGAAACCCAACAATCACCTTTGTCCAAGATTAGCTTTTTGGTGACCTTTGAGCTTCCCTCCCACTCTCTACACATTTTCTCATGCAAGTTTGAATTCTCCAATGCAATTTTTTGAACTTTTCCTTGGCTTTTGAATGAATTTTCTATGAATACTCTATTAGCGTGTTGTTGGCATTCTACTTCATTATTTTCATAGGATTTCTTCTAAAAGTTGCAAGATTCTTGACATAGAACTTCCTTGCTTCTTGTTGGAATTTTTTACATTGGAGGATAGTTTATCATCTACAAGTGCAATTCACTTTTACGAGCAAGAGAGGCATATTCTTCACAACCTTCTTAAGCTAGGTAGCATTTGCATTTGCTATTTCCTTAAGTCCTCTTTTGGCTTCCAACCTTTCATCTTTATTCTAAACTTTTTATTATTTCATAATCTCGCTATTATTTTCTACATTGTTCTCATACTCTCTCCATCTTTTTGAGGGAGCTTCATAAGAATTTTAATATTTGTTGTTTCACCATACATCTTGTTGTTGGCACTTTGGAGTTCTCACCTCCCATTATTTTCCATTAAATGTTGGTAAACGGATTTGTCACTTTAAATGTTTTATGACTCACCCAATGTAAAGTGGCAAAATGTTCCAATAGTTGGAAAGATTGCTTATGAAATCACAATCTTACTTTGTGTTTGGGAGGGGCAGCTCCCTCGTATGATCTTATTTTTTATTTTTGAATGTACTTTTAACCCAAAAATACTTAAAGGAATGAAAAAGATTTAACGTAATCGAAATGGAAAAGAAACCCCAAACAACAAATGTATAAGTGTTATTATAGGTTCGTCGAACTAGCTTAAAATTTAAACAAATGCATTATAAAGATCGAAGACCACGCATACGAGCTTCATAATGATTGTGGATTTCAAATGATAACACATCCAAATCGAGATACCAAGAACTGAATATGTTTTCAAAACGTGACTTAGTGGAAAATTGACTATTCACTTTCACAAACAAGATTTAGGATAACAATGGTCATCATCAACTTTATGTACAAAAAGATTAACAATGACACATAGAAAACACGATGAATGCACCTTCAAAAATGCTTTCCACTACTTCGTAGAATTATACAATTCCAAAATTCCTTATGCAAATTTGTGAGAATCCCCCAAAAAGTCCCTTTACAATAACATAAGCCTTATATATAGGTTGTCCTTAGTAACTAATTCGTAACTAACTTGTAACTACCCGAGTAACCACCTTTACAATTTTGAGAGAAATAAAATAACTTTATTTAAGTTAGAAATCTCTCAACTTTTGCACGAAGAAGGCTCATTTTCTAACCTTTTACAAATATGAGATAAAAAGTCACTTTTTACAAAAGATAACATTGAAACAAAACAAGTGACTTATGACTTAGAAATTTAAGAAGCAAATTGTACAATTGAAGTCATTGAGAAACTCCTTTTCTCCCATCTGTACCATCCTTGCTGCCTTCTATAGAAGTCCTCTATGCTACAAGTTGCCTCTGATGGGAAGATTTCGCTCTGAATATCTTGAATAGCTTAATAGCTTGGGCCATGAGCTTATTTCTAGGAAAGATCACATTGCTCATCCTTCGTTTTCAGGACGACTCTTTTGAATATCTTCTAAATTCCGGCAATAATTAGGTGCACGACCATTCAACATATCGAGAGTGACAAAAATGTTACTCAACCTCTTTGTCGCTTCATTACTAAAGACTTGTTTATTGAACAATTGTGTATTGATCATATTTTCAAATTTGCTCTTGATAGTCTGAACATCCATTTCCTAGATTTAATCTTTTCTCAATGTATCTATGTTGAGTGATAGGAGATCATCTTGAATCTTTGTTTTTACTTGTTCACAAGTCGCCAAAATTTTCTCTTGTTTTGTCAAAATTTGACTGATAGTTACAAGCTTCCACTCCACACTTTGAAACCACATATCAGATTTATTCTCTTCAATACTTGAGAAAATATTCTCAGCAGCCAAGATATTGATATCTATCTTGTTCATCTCTTGAAGGTCTTTCAAAATTCCCTACCACACTAACTCTTCTTCCCTCATCTTTCTTAGCTCCTTTGCAATCTCTTCTTTTTGAACATCTACTTTTTTAAAAACTTCTTTAGCTTTCCCAATGAAATCTAAAGCATCCACTTTCATCTAATCCACCCATTTCTAGGTTACCTTTCCATATGATTGGTATTTGTGCACACTTTCTATAACTTCCCTCTCAATGACTCCCTCAAAAATAGGAATTGTAGAGGCAGGGACCGCATCTATGGGTAAGGCAAATGTATCCACAATGGACCTAAGATAAGATGTCAAAACTTGCACATGTTTTTTAAGTTAATCCTTCGTATGCTTCTCTTTTTTTGTCCTTTGAATCAACTTGGTTGTTGACACCTGAAATTTGTGAATATCACCTTCATGTGTCGAAAGACCGAGATCTACCTTGGTGATGCTAAAATCACTATCATCACCTTTGTCCACATTTTTCTCTGAAATGGGCTGAGCCACTTCAACGCACATATTCCTAGATGAAGAATCAACTCTCAATCTCAATGTAACTTTGGTCTTCCTTGACTTGGCAGATCTTTGAATTAGGTTGGCAACTATATCAAATTTTGGGATAACTAGTTGAGCGGCACTTCTTTTCTTTACTAAGTTTCGTTGTAACCATGAGGTAGCAAAAGTCTGTAAAAAGCTTGGAATGTTCATAGCCGATGGATCAAATGATACAGGTGGATTAGAGAAAACTAGGAAAGAAGTATCTTCTAGAATTGCATTGGTAGTTGGCAAAGATGGAAGCTCTATTATAGAAGGAGAATGAGATACATCATGATGAGGAGATATGTTGAGAGCAAAAGGAGAAATAGCCAAAACTTGTTCTTCGCCACTAGCATAACCTTGAGGATCCATAGACTCTCTCTCTTCGGTTTCTTCTTGTATGGGGTTCAACGTCTTCTCCTTTGGCTCTGATCTCTTCTTCCTAATTTTCAAATCATCCCCACGTATACTTCTAAAATCCTTCTTTTTAGAAGGGTCTTTGTCATCACCACCCCATTGCATGCTTTTCTGAGAAATAGTGATCATAATAGAAGCATGAGAAATGGAAGAGGAAGAGGAAGAACCTTCCTGTCTGTCATTTTTCCTCTTTGATGTATCATCCTTGCTTGAAGGTCTTGTGCTTGTGGCTTTGATGACTTTCTTCCTTACCCAATCTTCTGATCTCTTGAGAATATGAGCAGTTCTCTCATCAATGTATCTGACTTCTTCATTCGCCCAAACAATAGGCGGCAAAGGTTGTATCTGAATCTTTACAAAATATATGGGATCAATCAAATTCATTCTGTCATCTTCAATTCCTTCTACATCCCAACCAAGCCTAAAATCTTTAATATGTTCCAAAGTGAACCTCATCCAATCTCTCTTTCGTACTTCATAATCATCTTCGCAATCTTCCCAAAACCCTTCAATTTCAAGGAAGTGATAAAAACCTGGACCAAAATCAAAGTTATCTTTGACATAGTTCTTACTCTCAAATGAAATCCTCATGGTGTGAAAGTACATGTTTAACTTTGCCAACAATCACTCAATATTTTGAGAATCAGTAGAAGATTTACACCTATAGTGACCAAAGCCAATAGGAAATGAGATTCTTGTTTTCCTCTTTTCTTTGTATCTTTTGTTGACCGCTCCAATCTGCGTGTAGAGCTCAATCAAGATGAGCTTATCATCCACATACCTGGGCATCTTGTATGGATATCTATCAAACCTTCCTACCTGAATGTAAGTGAATTTCAGGAACTAGATGAAATAACTACCATAATTCTTGACGAGAATGGCTGCTTTTGAAGATATCATGAGTCCTGTGTTCCCTTGAAGTGTTCTTACTGTCAACATAGTGAATGCATCATTCACTCTCCTGAAGTGCTTATTACTTTGATCCAACTAGAGTTGTGGATAAAAATTATAAATCTGAGTCGTGTTATCAAATGTACCTTCGGTGTCAAGACCTGGCCATAACTTCAAATTAGCGATTGCATAAAAGAGATAAGTGTTCTTCAGAAGGTGATATTCGTGGTTTTGTGAACCTCAATGTTCATCAACCTTTGATGAGGTTCCATCATATCCTGCTTCTTCAGATTTGAGTGTTGACTTGGTTTCTGGGACTTTAGATAAGTAGGACATTTTGTTTTCCAAATTTGTCTTTGCGGGATGGTTGCATGATAGGTATATCAGACTTGGTTTGTCATTCTTCTTTTGTAGATTTGGAGGACATGTTTGAGGGGGTCTCTCTCCTCTTTGATAACACAACTTTGGAAATTATTCTTGAGTTTCCACATCCTTTGTCTTCTTCTTTGATTGGGGTCACACTTGATTTTGTTGAGACATTTATGGAGACATTTGATGTATGTTCAAAGATATCATTTTTGAGGCTTCTTCCCTCTTGCTTTTGCATGGAGATGAGGTTTCTTTAGCATCGGCCATTGGATTTCTTTCTTTCCAAGGGGAGACATCTTGTTTGTAGGCATTGGATTATCTTCTGTCTTCAAACATTCTTCAGTGGTTTTGGAGCTACTTCATTATGGGGGGACTATGTAGTCTCTTTCTTTTCCTCTTATGGGGGAGCTTTTGTAATGTATATTTGTGATGGATGTTGTACTTGGGGGTATCATGGAGTCCTACATCTTTTATCACTTGATTACATCTTTTCTCTCCTTTGGAGAGAGGTTTTTCCCATTTGGTTTTTCTTTTTTTCTCCATTTGTAAGAGATCATTTGTACATGGGTACCTAAAATGGCCTCGTAACCGGGACCCATCTTTGCATCATTTGCATAATAATCTACTCCCTAAGTTGCACTTAAGAGGGTGTTGGTGTAAATAGGTAATTTACCTAACTAGTTAGTTGGTGGGTCCTATTTACATGTTAAGCTCACTTAGGTCCTAGTAATATTTCTAGAAATCTTAGTTGTCTAGATAAGATCTTATCCTATCTTATCTTTTTAACTTTTATTTAACTCTTGAGTCCTAGGTCATTTAATAATGGCATAAGTCATTTAATATTTTGCATTAGGTAGTTCATCACACCTTGTCAATATAAGCAAGGTCGTCATACACTTTTGTAATATACCTCATCATATTTGATAGATTTTAATATCAAGCAAGCTCATTTCTTGCATACTCTCATGGAAGGTTTTCATTGTTTTTGCAGGTGGTCTAGGGTATTGAGCTAATCTTCAACTCCTACAATAATCACTTGATAATTAATTAATTATTAGGTCCCTTATTACTTTATTCACTTAAGCTAAACTTCGGAGTGTCTTTTTTATTATTAGATTGAGCTATTTATAGGTCAAGTTGTCTAGTTGCGTAGGATTAGGACATTTGTCATAATCTAATCAAATCCTCTTCTAGGGTTTGCCTTTTGTTTTTATAAGCATTCAATTGTACTTTCTAATTATTCACATTATTCAATATAGAAGGCATATCAAATGCTTGTGTGGATCAATAATCATTCTCTCTTGGTTGCATAGCAAATCAGTTGCTTTAAACTCTTGTTTGTGATAGGCATTTTGGTTGCAAGTGATTTCTAGGAGCTGTGGGGTTCACTATCAACTCCAGCATGCTTTTGTTGAAGAAAAATATATTGCATGCTTCTTCTTGCTCATGTGATTGCACCCATGCCAAGGCTAAAAACATATCCAGAAGTGGATTTTCTGTCATCAATAGAACCTACCCAATCTGAATTTGTGAACCCAACCAGCCTAGGATCTTTACTTCTAGTATACAAAACGCCAAACTCAAGTATCCCTTTCACATATCTCAATACCTGTTTTGCTGCGACCCAATGTTCTACCTTTGGTGTTGTCATGAATCTAGAAATGTAACTCATAGAATAGCTCAAATCAGGTCTAGTGGCTGTAAAATAGAGAAGGCTGCTCACTAGTTGCCTAAATGCTAGCTCATTTATTACCCTTGAGTATGGTTTGGCTGAAATATTCAACCTTTTCTCCATAGGCGTAGACGAGATTTTGCAATTTGTCATCTTGAACTTGTCGAGCAAACTCTTGGCATATTTAGATTGCAAAATAAAAATACCACCTCCTGTTTGCCAAACTTCTACACCTAGGTAGTAATGTAGGAGGCCTAAATCGGTCATGTCAAAAGCCTTACTCAAAATACATTTTATTTGTTCAATAAATATGCCTCATTTCCTATAATGATGATATTATCTACATAAATGACCAGTAGAATGATCTCATTGCCTACACTTTTGACATACAGATTTGGACCCAAAGGACTTCTCTAGAATCCCTATTCAACCAAATACATGTCAATTTTAGTGTACCATGCCCTAGGTACCTACTTCAGGCCATTTAACTCTTTCGTCAGTCTACATACCTAGTGTTCCTTTCCTACAACCTGAAAACCCTGAGGCCGAGACATGAACACTTCTTCCTCCAAGTTGCCATTGAGGAAGGCGTTCTTTACATCCATTTGATGTACTTTCCAACCAATATGTGTTGTCATGGCCAGAACTAAACGCATGGTGCTCATCTTTGTTGTAAGAGAAAAGGTCTCCTCATAGTCAATACCTCCTCTTTGTGAGAACCCTTTTGTGACCAACCGTGCTTTCTACTTGTCAAGTGTGCCATCAACTGTACTTGACTTTGAATACCCATTTGCAACGAATGGGTTTATTTCCTGGTGGAAGATCTGAGAGAACCCAAGTCTTATTTTTAATAAGACTATTATGTTCAATTTCCATGGCCATTTCCCATTCAAGTTTTCCTTTTGCCTTCAAAAAATCTTGGGGCTCATAAACTCCCTGAAGATTGACCATAAGAGCAAAGTTAACTATGTTCTTGCTCTTACCTATGGATGATTGATCTATTAGGATCTATGACAAATTGCTTAGTGAATGTTAATTTTATGTAAATGAGGAACTAGAAGTCTTAAGCTTAATTTCAAATGCTTTGAAAAAGATATTAACAAAGATTTAAAGCAATAGGAATATGAAAATAGAGAAGAGAAGATGAAGACAACAAATTGATAACGGAGTTCGCCAAATGGCTATGTCTTTGGGTCCCTCTCCAACGGAGTGACCGATCCTTGATTATGCTCTAAAATGCTTGATTACAAGGCATCGTGTTGTTCCCAAACCAATTTTTTTGCTTCATTAAGGCATTTTGCTTAAAATAGTCTAAACCTTGTTAAAATGTCATCAAAAATCAGTTTTTGGGCAAATCAAGTATGGGCTTTAAGTCAGTTTTATGTTAGTAAGATACTGGCAAAATTTAAAAAAATTGAAAATTAGGGTTTCTGAAAGCCCTATTTTTAGGTCAAAAACCCTAAAAATTGAAACTTGTTAGAATTGACTGAAAATTGTTTTGATTGGCTTATTTCACTTCACAATCACATTGGTGAAGTCAGATTCAATTAAAAGTCAGTTTAAGTCTGGTGGGTAGTTTTTGTTTTTTTAGATGGAAAGTTAGGATCTCTGAGGTCGTCAATGGCAAATGGCCAGAGACCAGGTGTCGAAATCTAAGCCTAAAACGCTCAAATGAAGAATTTATGGCGAGAAAGGTGCAAAATGGTGCTTCGTCTCGGAGGGGACTTTTCGCCGAGATGTAGATCATCAAAAAATTTCTATTTCTGGAGCAAAAGAGCCACTACTAGCTAGAGGCGCCCTAGATTTCAGAAGCCCAAATTTCAATTTTGGGATTTGTCACTTCCAAGAAGACTTCTCTGAAATACTGTTAGCTTCGCGATGAGCCTACCAGCTAGCTTGAAGGATTTTTCTAGCACCTGATACAGGAGATTGAACGAGAAACGAGGGAGATAAAAAATGACCCAACACTGGAAGGAAAAGTGCACCTCTTAGCCAGGGATGCCCATCTTTTTGAGGGACCAAATGAAGGTTTCTGATCAAATGATACCTAGGATGTTTGTCTTAGACTTGATCAGGCTTCGCAACGAATCCATCAACGGGTTAATTTGAGTTGCCGAACTGCCGAAATCAAGAGTCAAACACAAGGTCTAATCATGGTCAAAATCTTAAGGAAACAACAAAAGAGCCCCTGGAGGCCAGGGGCGCCCAAAGTTTTGGAGCCTTAAATGTAGTCTTTCTAGTGATCTCAAGTATTCATCCTGTCTGTGTTGCTTCCAACTTTTTGTTGCATACCTCAGTCGGGTCAAAGGATTTCTCAGCAGCTTGCAGCCAAGGATTAAGTATAGATTTAGCTAGTTTGAGAAATGGCTCTCTGGGAACAAAAGCGCCCCTGCAGGCCAAGGGTGCCCTTGATTTTAACCTAGCAGATGATGATATTTGAAAAAGTGCTCTCCAAGAGCTCTTGTGCAAAATGGAGCCAGCTTCGCAATGAGCCTGCCTATCAGTTCTAAAGTTTTGTTGAACGTCGAAGGACGCAAAATGAAGGGAGGTCAAAATCACCTTCAAAATGATGAAAATGATGAAAATTTGATTGTCTGAAGCCAAAAGCAACCCTAGAGGCCAGGGGCGCCCTGAATTTTGAAGCCTCAGATCTTAGAATTAGGCTTTGCAGCCTCAAGGAGTTTCTTGTCAGTTTTGATTTCGCTCTTCAATGAAACTGTCAGCCAGTCTTTTGGACACATCAGTCGATCAGAATTAGTGGTCGAACATGGGCTCCAATGAGGTTTGTAAATGAAATTTTCAAGAAAACTCTAGAAAAGTGATGCCTAGAGTCAAAGTTTGATTTTTTGACTCAAGTGCATGAAGCGCCCTATAATGGTGGAGTTTGTGAACTGAAATTAAATATTATTTAATTCTCAGTTGGTCGACTTCAATTGGACTTAATTTTGCTTGCAAAAGGGGCGATTTATTTTTGCATGTTTTGTTAACTGAATTTGGTCCAATCAGAAGCTAGCGCTCTATTTAGGGCAAATTTCTCAATCAGTTAACTAAGTTTTGGGGGTCCAATCAAAGGATGTCATACATTTTTGAGGTCCAATCAGGGTGGCGCCTAAGTTTAATGCAAATTGTGACGCCTTTAGACTTAAATTTATTTATTTAAGTCATATTGGCGCCATTATTCACATCACAGGTGCAAGTAAACATGATTTTCTTGAGCAAACGAAGATCTAAAGGTGCTTAGAGTAATATTTTTCAGTGTTCTTCGCAGTGCCAAGTCCAGATTGTTCAGAAGATACATTTTCCAGAATTCATTTTTCGAGTGCATGCAGACTTCATCAAATCCAGTTCAAGCATAGGCGACTTTTTGAGGCAGAATAATAATTTCTATTTTCTATCTCAAATTCTTCTATTCTTGTCTTAGGTTTTCTCTTGCATGTCAAAGTAGATGGCAGAATTTTCAGAATCTGATCATATGGGTTCACATATTTTAGCGTCAGTAGCAAAACCCATGTCTTAGATTTTTTCAAGAAAATTGCCTTGCTACCATTCTGAAGCACTGTGCTTTTTTTTCCGAAGATTCCTTTGCATGTGGGCCAAAAACACATATTTTCCAAAATCGGATCATATGGGTTGCCTTAGAATTCCATTGCCTACAAAACCCATGTTCAGAATTTCTCGGGAAAATTTGCCCCCGTGAAGCTCTAAAACCCTACTTTTCTCGACTGAAAAGCCTTTGCATGCCTTGCTAAAACTCATATTTTTGAATTTCTAACGATCTGGGTTTGCTTAGAATTCAATTCTCTACAAAACCCACGTTTCAGAAAAATTCTGAAAATTTTTCCTGCAATTGGTTATTTTAGCCTCATCCAAAGCTTTTTTCAACTTTTTATGAAAGTTGTCCGAACATACCCGGCTTTACAATCAAAAATCCAGATTTTCAAAATGCAATTCAACCCTATAGATTACAAGGCCAAATCGGTCTTGATACACGACTTTTTGAAAACCTCAGACACAGACTTGGGTCATGTCTATCTAGTGGTCAATCTGAGCACGTTGGAAGGCGTTAGCAACACGACAATGAAAAATCTTAAGCGTTCTGGATTGCTGGCAACAACATCTATTCCTATCACGGCTTTCGATCTCGAGTTTGTTCTTGCATGCATAAGGCATTACGATTCTTCCACAAGACAAATCAGATCAACCGATGGGAGTCATTTGCAGCCTCAAGCCGAGAGATGTCGAGAAGTGCTTTGCTATTCCTCCTCGTTCAAACAATTTCACTATAGTCATTGAGGCTTGTGATAAGATATGGTATGAAGATAAGGAAAGATCCCAGCGAAAAGTTGCTCAGAGATGGTTAAAAGTACAGAAGACCAACATGCCAAAGAAGGTTGGTCGTGGCGAGTTCAAGGATGAAGTTGCTATTTTGATAACTTTGCTCAACCGAGTTACAAG
>VDFB02016352.1:0-31293 GCA_007258455.2 Sequoia sempervirens
ACCTAATAAAACATGATGTAGATGTAAGTATTGGTCTGACTTTTTTTTTTTGGACCTGTTTGGACACCTTGACAAAAAGCATGCTGATGTGGCATTATATTTGAAATTTCCACTTAAAATTTTGAAAAGGGCCAAGTTAGGGTGCTCAACTACTCAGTCCTCTCCCCTAATTGTTCGCTGCACTTTTTTACAACACTTTATAAAATACATGTGTTGTTTTCCATAGTACTAAAAAAAATTAAAGCTCTTATATTAGCTTATAAAATATAAAATTATTTTTCATTTAAAATATTTATTTTGGTTTAAACTAACACGTATAATTTGTGATGAGAATGAATTTTATAAAATTTTAAAAATGTAAATTTTATTTGTTCCTAAAGTATAAATATAATAAATAATATATACATCTTTTATATATATAATTAATATATTCTACTAAATAGTATATAAATAATACTATTATAATAATATAATAGAATTAAAGAGCATATACTTACAAGTTGATAAATATTAATATATTTATATATAGCTTAATATAATATATAAATGTAACAATATAAAATAAAAAGATACATGATAAATTTTATTTATCGTAAAAGTAACTCTTGCTTTTTACACATCCTCGTGAATTCATAGAGGATTGTATTGTCTTCATATGTATTTTTTTTGTTCATGGTATTTTTCATTATAGATATCTTTCAGTTTATGGTGTTTCTCTCTCTCTCCCTCTACCATGTGTTGAATTCATCACCTCTTTTATTTACAAAAGTGGTCCAAAAAATTTATATTAGTTTATGTTCCATGTGTTATTACACTATTCTAAAGGGTTTTTGGTTGACTCATTAGCTACTTAGTAAATGTTTTACCAAATAAACCTCCACTCATTTTTCATTGGAAACACTTATGTTTTTTTAATGTATATGATTGAGAGAGCTCTCTATCAAATCTGTGGAGATTGATTTGCTTATGCTTACTTTATACCTTATATATTACTTATTTTCATAATGAAGTTGATTCAATTTATACTTGTTATTCGCCACTAAAGCCACTCTTCATCTTAGATTTGGTGCTTAGGAGTTGATATTTGCTCACATAATTTATGAGATTTATGTGTTTCATTTTTAGGATTTGCAAACAACCCTTATCTTGATGTAATACAATTTTGATCTATCAAGTAGATTGTTAAAAAAATGAATAAAGGTGTGTAGTAGTAACGTTTTTTAATTTGTATATACTATAATATTATATTCTTACAATAAATAGTTATATACTATTTTTTATTATATATAATCATATAATATATTATTTATAAAACTTTATTACATTATATATTATTAATATAATTGAAACTATCACTTCTATATTGAGATATTTGTTGCACAAATGACCTACCAATTGACCTCACATATATCAAAGAAACCAAAATTTTCTCTAATTGATTTTCCAAACCTATTCGGCGTACCCATTGCACACTAAGATGCAATTGCTAGTTTAGAATTATTTAAAAATTGTTTTATTTTTATTTGATTGAGAGTTATTGGATTGGGGTTGGGGCTCTATCTCGATTGGCTAAATCTTTCTTGTTGCAGGAGAGGTCTAGTCTCCCCCACCCTCATGGTATTGGAGGGCGTGTCGCGCCAGCGCCATTTAAAAATAAATATCTTATTTTTAATAATTTTTCTCTCAACTATTATTTCAAAAACACTACATAAAATATTTTTTAATGCTAAAACTTATCTATAATACATTTCCCTTATCCTTACTTCAACCTAATTAATACACCCAATACCTTAATATAGTTAACAAAAAAATTTAAAATACCAAAATATGAAATATTAAATGTTAAATTTTAATACATCTAATAAAAACAAGAGCTACAGGGCAGCGAAGTTCTTGCCAAAAAGTTTTAAAATAGTTATGTTTTAGAAAGTTCGAACTGAAAAAGGGATGCATATGTCTGGAAATATGTTTGATTTTATTGACAAAACAATGAATAATTCTACTGTTGTTTGGGTAATTCTGCAATCCATGCCTACCATAATAGTAGAGGCACAAAATTCAGGCTTGATAACCCCCCTTCTGAGGAATAAGAAAGATAAGTTTTGTTCAAAAAGTTGTAGATAGAAGCTTTTGTACAAATGAGTTTCAGTTTTTTTTAGACATTATAAATTTTTATAAAAGAAAAATGGTTAAGCCAAGCAGGTAGGTCTAATTAAGTTAGTATTACAAGCAGTGTTGGTATACATGTACATAGTGCTTTCATCATGGCAATCCTCATTAAAAAAGCAAAGATGTTTAAAATTTTCATTGTACGTAGAGTCTGTTTAAATGTCAGAGTTTTGTCCACAAAAGAAAATGAAAGCATCTAGTCGTAAGTGCTCTTATAGGTGGCTAATGTCTCCAAAAAATGCCTTATGATATGAAATCATATTTTTATTTCATTCAGTAATAGACAACTCATTTATAAGTGTCATAAAAAAATATAATGTGAAGTCCAATGCAAAAGGCCTAGATCAAATATCAAAAATCTGAATGAAATCATATTTTTGTTTCATTCAGTAATAGATAACTCATTTATAAAGTGTCATAAAACATATAATGTGAAGGTCTGGATCAAATATCAGAAATCTGAATAGAACTCATATGCCTGTTTTGTTGATTGTAGAGTAGTGGACAGAAGCATTGCAATAGTCATTGGACCAAGAGCACAAGGTACAAGATTAATTGTTGAAGCTATTCTTGAAGCCTTTTCATAGGAAACATGATAGACTAATTGGTATCCTTTGTTAGCACTAGGATCCTGCAAAAGTGGAAACAATAGTTTTAATCTAGCATGAAGCCAAAGTAAACATATCATCAAATACCTATAAATTGTTCTCCATGTGCATAATTGACACAGTCTATTACAATACCCTAAATGCAAATCCACATACATATGAGCAAGGTCTTTGTTGAAGAAGTAGTGCTTATTGGTAGTGGAGAAAATAAAAGTGATAATGAATAAAAAAGCCATGAGTAGAAAAGTTATAATTTTGTACATTAAGTAATTGAGTTTATCAGGTACAAAATTGTACATGGGGGCATAGATACTCTTATCCAAGTAGCTCAAAAAATAATGAGTACACAGTAGTGTTGAATGTTATTTGGCAGTGTAGGTACCAAAAAAGATAGAATTTGTAGCATGTATCAAAGCATTTTAAGTCTTCAAAGTATTTGAAGGTATAAAAGGGTTTCAAGTCAAATATGTATCAAAAATAGGGGTTGCTTAGCAACCCCTATTTTTTATACATTTTTTTTTTTGCAAAGCAAATGAAAAAAAAAAAATGTATCAAAAATAGGGGTTGCTTATGCTATGCAATTTTCTTTCTATCTTGTTTTATAGTGTATTAGCAAATACTAGCGTCAGACTTCTTACTTTTGTGTTTACACTCTAAGTATGATAATCTAAAGCAAACATGTTCTCTCACGATGCATTACCTGACACAGTTTAGCATCAAAAGCCTAAACACAATTTTGTCGACTATAAACACAAGGAAAGCACCTCTCACCTTGCTTTATAATAGATAGAATAAGCACTCCTGCAAGCTATGCAATCCATCTTAATAAGAGATCCTTAACTAAAAGAATTGGATTCATGTACAACAGAGTGATAAGATGGTAGACCTAAGGATGGACATACGTCTGTTGAAAAAGATAATGTCCATATTATATGCATAACAGCATACAAATACAATATCCAATCCAGGTAGAGAATATGGTATAAATATGAAAGATTATGAATGATCTAGGATTAGAATACAACTAGGATATGGAAACCGAAATATAAATATGTACAGAAAAAGTACAAAAAGAACATAGAAAATTTGAAATAGCATTTATATAGATGGAAATATGACTAAGAATAGTGGAAACTAAAAGAGAGACGACTTAATATAGCCTTTAGTTACAGTCAGATACATCCTTAGCTTATCCAAGTTATATCATACCAAGATCCATGGTAGATACATAATTGGAGGTGTATCCACTATATCTAAATAAATATGTTGGAAAAGTAACTCGATAGTTCATGAAGACCCAAAGAGCAGGAATTACTGGGCCAAATTGTAAACAATAGGGCTACAAAGTACATGAAAACATTCACTACACTCCTAGAAAAGTAATAGAGGGCAATGCAACTTGTCATACTTCAACTCATGTACAATCAAGATTGAAATCACTTATCTATTAAATGGAAATCTAATTGGGAAAAAGGCAACAAATCACAATAGGCAGGAACTTTGTAATTATTCTATATCCTATATTTCACAACAGGTTAGAACAATAAGGCACCCCCTTTCATGCTAGGATATAAATTGTCTAAGAAGATGAGCACTTCCAGGAGGGCTCTGATTGCAGTCTCAGATGCTAATGGAACTATTAATAGCTGGATATTCAATTATGTCTTTAAAATATTTAGTGTGTACAAGCTTTTGTTTATGAGAGAAAAGACAACAATCCATATCAGAAAGGAAAGCAATTTTAGGCACTTATTCTGGCTCAAATGCTAAGCTATGGTGGGGATTTATAGTAGTAGTTTTGAGGCATTCCTTGCTTAAGTTAAAATTTATGATTATTTCAGCTCTGGATGCTAGTCACTCTGAGCCTTTCTTTTATCTGTACATTAAGTGGATTTGAATTTACAAAGCCAAGAAATAGTGGACTTCCAAGTTGAAAGAAGAGAGATGGCTTGATGACAACGTTCACAGTGTTTATAAAACATTAGTCTTTCTTGTGTACTGACATCTGATTTCTTCTATTTTTTGCTAAGGTGGGGATTTATAGTAGTAGTTTTGAGGCATTTCTTGCTTAAGTAAAAATTTATGATTATTTCATCTATGGATGCTAGTCACTCTGAGCCTTTCTTTTATTTGTACATTAATTGGATTTGAATTCACAAAGCCAAGAAACAGGGGACTTCCAAGTTGAAAGAAGAGAGATGGCTTGATGGCAATGTTCATAGTGTTTGCAAAACATTAGTCTTTCTTGTGTACTGACATCTAATTTCTTCTATTTTTGCAGTATCTTGACAACAAGTCTGAGTTTGATATGAGGTGCTAACACTTAATTAATTTTTCATTCAAAGTTTGAAAATAATAAACAGACTGTGATCAAATTTGAACAATATGTGTATGATTGAGAGTCCAAAGTTTTGACTGTGATGTTTGTGAAACTTCTATAGCTACCAAATGATCTGTGTGAACAACCATTTAAGGGGCATAGCAGGTCAGAAAGCAGAAAGCTAGCTATATGTATTAACCCATACACCAACTAGAATGCACTGTGTTAAGCTTCACATTGTTAGTCTAGTTTATTTTATCCAATGCAAAATTTTCTATTGATGATGCATATTTAGACTAAGGGATGTTATCTACAACTTGTAAGTTCACACTTAAGAGTGGCTCTTGACTCTCAACAAATGCAGCATTTTCTATTTTTCATTAAATGCACAGAGCTCACATTTTACGCTCTCTTTCCATTGTTACTGGTTGTACTACTCCCATTGACTTAATTCTAGTCATTTATTGACATTGATATGATGTTAAAAACTAAAAAAAAATCTGCAGTCAGTAGTGTTAATAGACAAAGCTCCCAAAAATTTTGTGTTCAAAGTAATTGAAAGCTCAATGTTTCAAAACACACATTGAACTATCAAACCCTAGCCACAAGGCCAACAATATTAATAAATTAATACCTTAATGGGTATCTAGAGGCAAAAACTTAGAATATGAATGCCTCCAAGTAAAGTGTTTGGGCTTCCATGAAATAGTGATTTTAGATAGAATTGTCCAAAGAAAGGAGGAATATGTAAAACACACCAAGGCAACTAAAGAGGCCTGTTATGAAAGTTGAGATATGGAACACCAAAACCCTAAATCTGGGTGTAATGAAGAAATAGAAAATAAGAAACTATGACGACTTTCTACGATTGGAAAGTAAATTTTAAGTCCAAAAGGTAGTTTAGCTTTTATTAGATGAACAATGAAAGGAAATTTTAAAGTCTCACAATCTAGAGGATTTGAAGACATGACCACCGTTAGAGGATTTATCATTTAAACAATCATGGCCATACAGGTTATTCTTCTGCCCTTTAACAGGAGAAAGGAGAGATTCATTAGAACTAAAATTATCATACTACAGGGTTTCCAACTAAGTAAAGAATTATGTGCAGTCCTCACTAAAGTCACAAAAATAGTCACAATTTTTTATGAAGGATTCTATGAATTGCACTTTCTAAGCAAGGAAATAGCAGTAAACAAAAAGCAAATTCAGAGCAACAAACACCACAAAATAGAAGTCTCGGGGACTTACCCTAGACTATCTAAATTCTGGGGGAAAACTCTAGCAAAAGTGAGGAAAAACACACACTTATCCATTATCTTCAAAGGGAAATACAAGATTAGGCCTCTTGGGCAGACAACGAGCCTGAAATCATAAGTAATACGCACCCATTCCCTGACAATGGAGCACTTCTACTACAATCAGTTACCTGTACATAACAAAAATCAAAGAAAACACATTTAGGGTTTTAATAAAGTCAGATGAAAAACTCTTTTAAGAACAAAATTGAATTCTTGTCCTAATGTTCACCTTGCTTTCTATCTTTCGGCGTTCATATTTTAAGACTTCATTTTGTTTTCAAAATATCAAGTAAAACAAGAGAAATGATCAGTAAACAGTATGTCTTGGGCCACAAGAAACCATGGAAATAATGAAACTCCTGTGCAAGCAAAGAAAAATCTTCAAACAGAGCAGAATATAAAAGAGATAAGGAATGACAAAGGAGAAAACGAACTGCTCCAAGTAGTTGGAGAAGGTGGGGAAATGTTAGGCGTGAATATCTCCCATTCTCGTTTCCTATATTTCTTAGCAAGACGGCTGCGAGAGGCTTCCACGACCATGCTCACCATGCCCAGCATTCCATAACAATAGCTACGATTCCCTTCTGAAATGGAAAAATGGAGGTAATGGAAGAAATGGAAGCGGAAAAATCACTTATATCGGGTAAGAATTGTGTACCAATGAAATTGAAGAGAAATGATTTTTGAAATAAATTTTGTTAAATAATTCACATGTATACATTGATCATAGATTAAAAAAATTCAAATAGAAAAATTTCTCAAATTCTGATTGGTTAAAATAAGAGTTATTAATAACAAGTTAAATTTTGGTGGTGCCTATAGTTCCCAAACTAAAAAATATTAAATAAAAATTAACATTTAACATTTAATATTTTCAAATTTTATTTTAGTTTAAAATTATTTAACATTATAAAAATATTTATGAAAACATATTATTTTTTAATAAAGATTATTACATTGAATTTATTTAAGAATAATTTTATATACATTTTATAATTAATTTTATTTGAAGAATCTTTTTATTTACTTAAATTTTATTATATTTTAAAATGTTATTCTATTTTTACTTTATTTATATATATATATATATATATATATATATATATATATATATATATATATATATATATATATATATATATATATATATATAAAAGTGAATAAAAACAATTTTAAATTAAAATAAAATTTGAGCTCTTCAAATATTAAAATAAAAATAAATAAAATAATATTTTTAATATAATAAAACTTTAGTAAATAAAAAGATTTTTCAAATAAAATTAATTATAAAATGTATATAAAATTATTATTAAATAATTTTAATGTAAAATAGAGTAATTATATACATTAATTTTTATTTAATAAAAAAATTATTTTCATAAATATTTAAAAAAAATTAAACTTCTTTGAATTTATTTTAATTTTAAAAAGTTTACCGAATATTATATTATTCTATATTTAATTTTTATTTATTTTTTCCAAATATATATATCAACTAGTATATCTATCTTTATATAAAATCTATATAAATAACGCCCAAAGATATATTCTTAAAAATGTGAATTTATAGTCAAAACAATATTGGTCTTTCTCTACTCTAGAGTCCATTTCACAAGAAAACCTTGTAGATACTGACCACATGAATTGAGTAAATAGTAATCCACGCTATAGTATATAGCCAAAATAACTGTTTTATGCCCAAAAATTACAACCTTTAACAGAGTATTTCACCTAGATTTTTTGCGCTATAGTATATAGCCAAAATAACTGTTTTATGCCCAAAAATTACAACCTTTGACAGAGTATTTCACCTAGATTTTTTGCGCTTGGAAATTTTTTGGTAAACTAAACAAATGCATATAATATAATCATTATTTTGAGTCACAATTTACAGCTTTCGTGAGCGAAAACCCACCCCAAATTTAATTTTAAAGTTACCAGATTTTGAATGCTTCCTATGACTGCGCCCAGGCAAAGTATTATGCTGCATCTTAGTTACTGTGTAAGTTTTATTTCGAACCATCGGATCGCTTCTCCCTCTACGGTGGTGATCTCTTCTAAGCTTACAAATTAGGTTTTGATAACAATTTACTCTCTCTACCGCCACTAATTTTTAATTAATCTCACCTCTAATTGTTTTATCTGTTAAGTACTGAAGAGTGTTTTAGGAATGATTATCTGCAGCCAGAATTAGAACTACAACCATAAATGGCATACAAGACTGGGAAGAATAATCCATCGTTATGGCGTATTAACTTTTTTTTTTTTTTTGACTGACACGTCCTCATTCTCAGTCGTAGGCACTCCGTTTTCACCGAATTTAATATGCTTTTTAATCCGTTTTGATGTACACGAAACAAATGTTGTTGCAGTTGAACGCCTTTAAGCGTAATTAAATATCCATTCTCATTTCAGAAAACATCTCAAACCTAATTGAATTATATAATCAAATAATATTATTGTATAATATGATGTTAAAAATAATTACAATTAATGAACCAAAACTTCAAAGGAATGATTTAAAAAATCACGGAAAACTACTTTCATGTGACGAGTTGAGAACCAAAAAAAAACATAAAACTAAGTTTTAAACACTTCGGAGACTTTTTCCCACACATCCAATTAGTCTGAAGCAATCGTCATGCGTTCATACTGTTTATCCAAACAATTTGTGGGTTATGATGCATGGAAGCGACATCCATGCCCCGATGTATTTATGGGGCTGGCTAGCCACTACCTGAAGGGACAAGGGAGATGGTGTTAGTATGGGAACCACATGAAGGAATGGCGTGTGTAGGACGGCCTAGCTTAAACATCACACACTAAGCAGTTGACTGCTTAGGTGTCCGTTGTGAGGGCCTCTTAACCCGTCCCACTTCCATTATGAGCGTGAGCAGGATAAACATAGACCCCCAATAATCAAGGCAGCCACCGAACTTTTCACCGTAGAGGATATCAGTCAAGGCATAAGAAGGTTGGCAGGAGGGAAAGCACAAGATATTGATGGGCTGCAAGCAGAACATTTAAAGTGGGGTGTTGAGGTCCTTGCACCTTGTATTAAGAGCATTTTCAACAGGGTCAATCAAGAAGGCTTCCCAGAAGGATGGACCACTAGTGTTGTTATCCCCTTGCACAAAAATGGTGACATAAATAACCCATCAAACTACCGAACTATTATGGTTAACCCTCTTATGGGGAAACTTTTTGGAAGCATGATTGAACGCAGGATTAGCAGCTGGGCTGAAAAAGAGGGGAAAAGAGCAAAAGGTCAAGCTGGTTTTAGGCCCAAGCACTCCACTATTGATCATGGGGTTACCCTTAGATTTTTGATTGAAAAAATTTGGGACATTCAAGGAGACGAAGCCTATTGCTGCTTTGTTGATTTTAAAAAAGCCTTTGACACGGTCCCTCGGAACAAGCTATGGAAGAGAATGGAGGATTTGGGAGTTCCGCATGAGCTTAGGGCGGCTGCTCATAGGCTCTACGAGCAGGTCAAAGCTAAAATCAGAACCAATGATGGTATGTCAGAATGCTTTGGCAGTGACATTGGTGTCAAACAAGGCTGCCCGCTCTCCCCAACGCTATTTGGGCTTTACATTGATAAGCTGGAAGAATGGATTGACAAGGTTGGTGGGGAAGGCATCCTTTTGGCCAACTTTGTAATAAAATTACTGTTATATGCCGATGACCTCATATTAATTGCTAAAACTGCACATGATTTGAGAAAACATTTGAAGGCCCTTGAAACGTTTTGTCAAGAGGTCGGGATGCAAGTGAACACTTCAAAAACCAAAATAATGATCTTCTCACTGCGAAGAAAAAAATAGCAGATTGAATTTATCTTTGAAGGCAAGCCACTAGAAATAGTGGACGAGTATAAGTACCTTGGGCTTGATTTTCACAACAAGCTTAGTTGGGAAACATGTAGAGCAAAAAGAATTCAAGGAGGCTGGAAAGCGTTGTACTCTTTGCAAAATAGATGTAGAAATGCCGAATTATGGGATTGGAAAACTAAAAGAACGCTTTTTGGTCTTCTTGTTACTCCGGTAATTCTCTATGGGTGTGAAATCTGGGGCAGCAGCATGTCAGATCAGAAATGGAGACAAGTGGAAAGGATACAAAAACATCTAATTATATGCAGCCTCAAGCTTAAGACTGCAGTGCCTTATGAAATTTTATTGGCTGAGACCGGTACTTTTCCTCTGGAGGCCTCAGCGATGACCCGGTTATTAAACTACTTAAAGAAGGTCCAGAATATGGAGGATCATAGATGGCCTAAGCTAATTATGAAAGAGGAGCTAACTAGAAGAAAGAACACATGGATGAAACTTAATATCAAGTGGATGAAGAAATGGGATATTGTGATGCATGAGTGTCCAAACACAAATGGAGAAATAAAAAATTATGTGAGAGAAAAATTTAAATATGGTATATGGACGAAAAAAACAGGGCGTAAAAAGGATTATTATATCAAAGAATTCAATCCCACAAGGGACCATGAAGAAAAGGCTTATATAGGAGCGAATATCAAATGGAAAGCAAAAATGTTGATAGCCCAATTGCGGACTAGTTCACACCATCTTAGGTGTGAAACGGGTAGGTGGGAGGTTCCTAAAGAAGAGTGGGAAAATAGAATATGCCGCTTTTGTAACGAAGGTATGGTGGAGACAGAATGGCACTTTATCATAGAATGCTCAGCTTATAAAGACATCCGGGCCAGCTATGGGGATGCGGTGCAGGTTGACAATTTAAATACCTTGTTTGAAGATTCAAGACTCGACAAAATTGCAAACTTCATCATCAAAATTCACTCTCGAAGGGCTGATCTCGAACGGCACCTCCATTGTGTCTAGGGCTGTGCTGTGTGTTGTTCCGGTGCTGATCTTGGGTCCCATAGGCTTCTTTGGCCTCGTGGACGTCATTAAAATATTTCATTTCATTTCATTTCATTGGATGTTCCCGTTCGTCGTTAATCCATGCAGTTAGGTGGGGCCCGCTTAACCCGTCCCACTTTCGTTGGTTGTTCTCGTTCGCCGTTAATCCATGCAGTTAAGTAGGTGCCCGTAAGTTCAATGTTTTTAAATTGTTTCTCCCGCCCAAGTTTTGGTGATGCTGGTAAAGCTCCTGTGCTGCGTCTTACCTTTTCATCATATGCACCAACCAGGTTTTCAACTCTATCAGTTTTTATTTGTCATCACAGAGGGATTATTCAGATATGTGGAAGCTCGCCAACTGGTTGATAGGATGCCTCAAGGAAATGTGGTCCCATGAAATGTTTTGATTGCAGGATATGCACAAAATGCTTTTGTTAAAAAGGAATCAGAAACTTTCAATCAAATGTAACTCGCAGGTGTAAAGCTAGACTCCTCCCTGCCTGTGCCAAAATGGGAGCTTTGGAACGGGGTATGGGCATCCATCGCGGGATAAAGGAAAGAGCAATATTGTCAGATGTTAGCTGTAACTGCCCTGGTAGACATGTATGCAAAATGTGGAAGCATAGACAAGGCACGTGAACTGTTTGACATGATGTCTCCAAGAAATTTGTTCTCATGGAATGCCCTGATTGCAGAATATTCAATAAATGGATTTGTTGAAAATGCTTTAGAAACTTTCAAGCAAATGCGATTGGCAGGTGTAACGCCAAACTCTACAACCTTTGCCAGCGTTCCTCGCAGCCTGTGCTAAATGGGAGCTTTGGTACAGTGTATGGACATCCATCAAAGCATAAAGGACAGAGGAATTAGCTCAGATGTAGTAGTTGCAACCCCTCTGGTAGACATGTATGCAAAGTGTGGCAGCATACACAAGGTAGGCGAACTGTTTGACAATGTGCCTCAAAGAAATTTGGTCTCATGGAACGCCATGATTGTAGGATATGAACAAAGTGGATTTCTTGATAAAGATTAAAATGAAATTGGGTAAAATGAAAGCATTGAGAAGGTACATGAACTGTTTAACGAAATGCCTCAAAGAAATGTGGTTTCACAGAATTTGAATTAATGAAGCATTTGGGAACATACTTTAACATTATAAGGTTCTTTTTGTGTTTTATGTGCATGCAACTATTCAGCTTTAGTGGATGAGGGTTGTACATATTTCAATCATACAACTCTTATTGCATTACACCTACAATTGATTATTGTGTGCATGGTTGAACTTCTTTTCTATGCTGATAATCTTGATAATCTTGAGGACACCCTAAATTTCATTATTAAGATGCCAATTAAACTTATGATAGTTGTGTGGATGTGTTTTCTTGGTGCATATGAATATATGTTTAGGAGTATTTATAGTGAAATTGTTTTTTTTATTTGGATTTTAAAAATGTTGTGACTTATGTTTTTCTCTCAAACATTTATGCAAATGTGCATTCGTGGTGTGAAGTTCTAATAGTAAGGAGATTGATAAATGGTACAAAGGAATTAAAAGGATCCCTAGATGCAGTTGGATTGAAAGCCATGAAATGGTGTGTGCTTTATGTGTAGAGGATAGATCACAACCACAAGCATAGGAGCTCTATACAAAGTTGGAGAATTTGGCTTGGGAGATGAAGGTAGTAGAGTATTCCCCAAATTCTAGTCATTTACTTAGTGATGTGGAAAATAATTATTTCTTTGTCACCATAGTGAAAAGTAAATTGCTTTTGGTTTGTTAGATGCAATCCTAGAACAATTATTATAGTTGTTAAGAACCTTTGATATGTGTTGATTGCCACACTACAATGAAATTTATCTCCAATATTATTGTGAGAGATATGAATTAATTCCATCATTTTAAATAGACAAAAGGTTCTTGTGGAGATTATTGGTTATGCTAAATGAAGTAATCTGGAAAATAGGCTCACACTATAATAATGTATATCATGTCACACCTACACTAATAAGGAGCACAGTTTTATTTTTAGTTTCTTGAAAGAAAAAAAATGGTTTTCTTTTTGTGTTGAATATTTCACAATCTAGACCATGATGTGGGGTATCTATCAAATACTTATTTTATGATAACATGAACATTTAATTAATTGTTTTCATAAACCTACACATGTATGAAATGAAAAGTTAGAGGTGGAGAAAGTAAATAACAAAAGGTGAGGAACACTTCAAGAAAATCAAAAGATGTTTGACTGGTAGGAAATGGGAGAGGAGGGCTCACAATTACCCTCACCATTTTTTATGGTTCTTTTGTTTGGATTAATTGTCAAAATGAGACATAACAAATCAATTTAAGGGACAATCAAGTGCTTAAGACATGGGCACATAATTGATTGTCTCACTAACTAGGAGCGTCTAATCATACGTGATAGTGTCTAAAGGGTGTATGGCTATCTTCCTAGTTACTTGGAACACCATCAAAACCTTGTACATAATCACCCCCCTACGTATTACAGTAGGATATAATGAGTGGACAATCTTTGAATGTTGGCTATCTTTTATAACGAAATTGATACAATAACTCTCTTCTACCATAGTGGCAACCCCTTCTCTTTTTGATAGTATTTGGACAACCTATTATCTTCATTATAGTTTAGCTAGGATTTTGATTACAAATATGATTGACCTTGAATCTAATGTGGTTTTTGAAGTCCCTTTAAATGTTGAAGATTGTCTCCTTGTTTAGGCAATAAGGGTTTAAAGATAAGGCAACCCTCCTTGATTGTCAAATTCTTATGATGACACTGTTTCTTCCATGACACTTTTGACCATAACAATTGTATTAATACTCCTTTGGTAGTTAAGACATGATTATTACCCTAAATTAATTTATAAAAATGAGACATGATAGTGCCCATGGCTTGATGAAAACATTAGGGAATATAGGTAATTTTGTACTATCACAAAATTGGTGTGATTATTCTTATGACTATATTGTAGTAGTCCTTTTAGGATAATTGTTTATGATTACGCAATGAAGTAATAACTATGCAAAAGTGTTATGTTGCAATGACTATCACCTCCCTTGATGACAACTTGCTTTTTATGTTTGAAAAGATTTTATATTTATTATGATAGTCTTTATGAATAGAATATTGAGACCTTGATGACAATGCTTCAATATTATGAGATTATTAATGGAGTCATTTTTGTCTTATGGATGACTAGGTTCATGAAATTCATCATGAAAATAATTTCTCATTTATAGTAGTCATTGAGGTAATGAGGATTATCAATATGTGTAGAGGTCAATGTTAGAGCTTGAGGGTAGTAGGGTCCCAAGTATGATGATTAGCATTGGTGTTGATGGTGGAAATTTCCCCTTAATAAGATAATAAATTATAATAGTTCCATGAGAATCTACATATTTATTGAAATTTATTGGTTACCATGATGCTTTTGACTTGAGAAGATCCATATAACACAACATACAATAATAATGTATCTAAGATTAAGGACAACCATGATTGTTGTGACCATATGAGTAACTATGTCTATTATGATTATGACTATACTTGACAACCTTAGGATAATGTATTATGTAGTTTACATAAGGCTAAGACACTAAGCCTTGTTGAATTGAGTCCCTTAATTGTCTTTTCAATATCATGATTGTCATCACTCATGTGATTATCCTCCTCATTTATAAGTCTTCAAAACTTAATCATGATTTCCAAATATATTTCAATGATATCATGTGACCTAGGGACTTCCTTAGAAAGATAGAACTATTCATAGTATAGTGCTATGATATTTGCTAACAACCCAACTTCCTTCATTTCTTGTAATATTCTTCAAGGTGGTTTTATAGCAATCAATGAGAAAATGAGCTACAAGTCTATGCTCTAAGGTACATAATAATCATAAATATTACTATGTCTTGACATCCTTCATTACTAAGATGAGGACCTTATCATTAAAAAAAAAAGGTTAGCTAGTTTACAACTTCATACTCAATAAAAACAAAACAAGGACAATCGTATATGTTATCCAGGAAAATATTTTGACTTAATGACAAGGTTACCTTAGTGATGTACTAGATGTATTTTGCGACTATCTCCTCTATATGTGTGGTATGGATTTTTTTAAGTGTTGTTAAATTATCATGAAAATACTCTTACGTGATATAAAACTATCCAATTAGTGATTACTATGCTATAAGAGTGAAATGGTAGAATTTTAAATGAGATTATCTTAGTCTTGATAGTAGCGTTTATGACACTCTTAACCTTGATGAGATAGTCCTCTTATTTTCATGGTTAAATTTTAATTTATGCCTTACAACAAGGTGTAAACCTTTATAATTTAGTACCTAGTGAAGTCCTCTTAGGATAGTCTAAGCAAGATTATAGTCCATTAGTTGAATTATATAACATATTGTGCCTATTTTTTATAGTGTTATTGCAAGTGAAGAATTATTTTGAATGGCACATTTGTGGGTTAAGTAACTAACCTCTATTGTGTTGCATTATTTATTAGGTTAATACTACCTTATTGTTGTTATAATAGTCCTTGGATGCCATTTATTGTTGACAACATGGTTGTTATTAAATTGTGTTGGCTATTTGTGCGAACCCTTTTCCTAATACCTGCAAAACAACATGAATAAACGAGTTAGACAAGGAAATGCAAGCTAAAAGAAGGATTCCCCATGAAATCCATTTGAAAACTCAAAATAGGAAAGAAAATAAGCAAGAACACAATGGAATTGATAAACCAAAGATTAAATCATAATTTAAATAGCAAACACTTGATCCCATGGGGGAATTGGTGCCAATTTGATGTGAAAATTGGCCCTTTCCCAATTCCTATGATGCAAGATTCAAATGTTGAAGAGGTTGTTGATCCACTTTTGATGAAAAGATGAGAGCTCCAAGCCAAATCTGCCAAAAAGCCTAGCTAAGAATTCAAATGATGGATAAAGATGGATAAGTATTTTAGCATGGTAACTTTGCTTAGATTGTGGATGATAAAATGAAGAGAGGAACCCTTCATTTATAGGATTTCAAAATGGATGAATACCCAAATTTGAGCAATGTGGGACTAACATTCATCCAATGATATGGTGCCACTTGTCAAACTATGAATGGATGATGGTTGCGCAAGATTTGGGGTTTGTGCCAATAAATGCCAATATTTGAAATTCAACTTTGTTGAAATGACATGTAAGAGGGAAGGGAAAATGCAATAAATGCCACTTGGCTCAAGGCAAAGCACATGTAAGAGGTTTTAAATGCCTTGTTGGATGTACATGTTGACTTGGAATTTTTTGAATTCAAATTGAGAGAATATTCCAAAAGATGCCTTGTGAGGAAAATAGAGATTTAATAAATGAATTAAATCTATTTTCATGTGCAATTTGCATTATCTAGAGGATGTGACATGAGATTAGATTAAATTAATCAAAGGTTAATTAATTTAATGAGGTTAGATGATGTGACTTATTTGACTTAGATTTATGGATTTATTTAAATCAATAAGAAAGGAATATGATAAGAGGCTAATTAAATAAAGTTTTTGATTTATTTAATTAAAAGGGATGGTGTTAGATTAAATCAAATAAGGTTTTAATTTATTTAATTTAATGGACAGACTTTAGAGATTTAATCAAATAAATTGATTATTTAATTAAATAGGGATAATCAAATCAGATGGATTGATTTAATTAACAAGAGAGAGTGATTTAATTAGACAAAATGATTTATTTAATTAAGAGACGGATATTGATGAATTTAATCAGATAAGGGAATTTGATTAAACGGTTAGACCAAGGGATGATTTAGGAGGAAACGATGTAAGTAAGTTAGGATCGAATGCACAATGTCAATCAATATATTTTTGATGTCTACACTATTCCACCTAGTTTTGTGACATCTTTTTTATTTCTTAGTAGACTATTGCCCTTGTGAGGAGTGTTTTTTTACACTTCCCTTCATAATCATAGAGGTGGTAAGGAAGAGATAACTCACTATATAGTGTTTGGTGAAAGTACTTGTCAATGTTATTTTCAATTGCTATGAGTGTTGAATGTTGACCACCCAAAGAAAACAACCACCTTTACTGTTGAACATCCAAAATACTGAGGGGGGGGATGAATCAATATTCTATTAAACCATTCACATAAAATCCATCTAAATAATATCACAGTTATGACTGAAACAACAAGAGGAAACATGGAATCAAGACAATGCATCAACACATGTGAACACCAGTATTTTTACGTGGAAAACCCAAAATGGGAAAAACCACAGTGAGGATTAACTCACAATATAATATATACAGATATAGAATATTATAGGGTACACTGCCAAGACTCACTATCCTTGAAAGGCTCACAACCTAAAGTAAATACAAAATGATATGGCTTACTGCCAAAAGTGTGAACTGATAAAGAATGCACCTTCCTTGTGCTCGAGTTCAGTTCCAGTGAAGCGCAATAAATAAATAACACACCTATCTGCTCATCTTATCCAACTCCAAAGTAGAATGCATCTTGTAGGCTCAAACTTATGTACAAAGTCCTATAGAGATATTTTTTCTGAGATAGAATCCAAACCAAAAAACCATTGTATAGAGCCAGTGTATAACATTGTTTCCCAAACTACTGGTAATTGTACCTTTCCAACCATACAATCTAGTTAGCTGAAACCATGTCAGTGGATGTAATAGGTGTCAAGATAAAACATATTATCAGCTTCTAAGCAGATCTTACAAAAATAGGATAATCTAGACCAAAATACCGGATCAACAGACTTTCAATACCATAGCAGCAAAACTACTAACCATCCAAATTCTATTATGGAAATTAACCCAATTTCATTGTTGACATCAATGACAACCTCTCAATTTTCAATATTTACTATGTAGGACACTCATGTAGGATGGTAAACAATTTTATTTCTCCCTACAACCATACTTACACTCTAATGGTGAAATGTTGACTAATATATAATAATATTCCTTTTGCCATGAATGAATTTCTTGGATCTAACCAATGATGTTGACCTTTAAATAAGCATTCCAATTACACAAGGAAAATCAAATTTATTAGATCCTACATGATTATACTTGCATGCATGTCAAAAAGTAAATCACCATACTCAAATGATATAATTTTTTTAGGAATATTATAAAAACGAAATCGTTGTAATTCTATCTTTGGTCATGGTTGAATGCATCCTATTTTATCTTGATTTCTGAATATATTAGGAGACAATTTATCAAGATTTTCATGTAGAAATAAAGAGTTTTCACAAGTACAATGCTTCCTTTGCATTGAGATTCAAAATTAGGTTGTAAATCACTACAATTAGTTAAACCTAAGGTTAAAATATAACCAAAAAAAGGAGTTTCAAAAAGATTTCCACATTCCAACATTAATTAACCATAATAAAAATCTAGTTTTCTCTTTGTAACAACTATTAGGGGGAGTTTGCTATCATAGATCACATGTGTCAAACCTTATAGTAGGTGTTAGGTACCAAAAATTCCTTGTTTAGCTTTTATAAGGATTATGGCTCCTAACTGACAATTGTAGCTTTATCATTATAGCCAGGTGAGGGTTTGCAACACATACCAAACTATCAATTTTAGCCCCCAAATTATGGAGAATTTATATAATGTAATTAGTGATCTACTAAAGGGAATCTAATGGTGTGCATTCAAAGTAGGCCATAAATCCAATGATTCTTGTTCAAACCTTCATTCTATCTACCTTCTTGACATCCTATAAATTTAAATTCTTGACACCCAATGTTATTTTGAAAGATAATAAAGGGTTTCAATGCTTCAAGGAGGGTTTGTAAAGGTTGTAAATACTCCAAAATAGCTTCCAAGCTATTTACAAGACTATTTAATGGTTTCATAAGAGTTTAAAGGGGTTAATATCATGGTGGTCACTTAAAGACTTTTCTAATGTATGAAAATAGTAACAAAGAATAAAAAGTCTCCATAAACACTCAAATCAAGAATTCTAATGATAGTAACTTAGAGACTATCTAGGAAAGAAAATACAAACAAGAGGTGGATATGAGAATCCAAATCACATCTTGATACCATAAAACTAATACCTCATATTGGAAAAATTCTAACTAGCTCAACTATTTAGATCTTACACTGTAATCAACTCATCAAGAACCAAGGAAAACTAGAACACTTAAAGCTAGGAGAAGATTTGATCAATAATAAAGGGATTCATCTTTTTTTTTTTTTTGGGAAAAAATGGGATGTGTATGCAAGGTGCAACATGTTTCTAGCTCTAGCTTTGTAGGTTATTAGTAAGGAAAAATAATAACATAATCCTACATTATTAGGATGGATCTTATCTTTCCAAGTAGGTGTAGATGTGCATTTTAAGTAACATATGATGAGCTTCAAAAGTGAATAGAATCACATGATTGTTCCATTAAATTTCATAAGTAAAATAATAGCTAGAGTAAGTCCATATCAAAGAACAAGAACTTGATGAATTCTATCAAATTACTCCCAACACTTAAAATATGCTAGATCAAGCACTTGAATGAATCATGAACTAGGAAAGTGATCATATGAATATGGTTTGTGAATGAGACTTGTAAGTAAAAGCATGAAAATATATAAAATGTGCCTCAATGTATTATCAAGTATAAGGTTATATTACATGCATTCCCTATTCAAAAACCTTCTTGATGGGTGTTCAAGACCACTTCTAAGGTACCAATAAAGTGTAGGCCTACATAGGTCAAAATTTATTAAGAGCTAACTATCTAAACCCAATGAATAAATTATCAAAGGGAGTATTAGAAAAAATCTCTGAGGTAAATTATAATTGCCTAGATTGAAACCACTATCCTATGGGTCTTTGCAAGATCCAATGATCTAAAGTTTAAATAATCTAAGAATGGGAGGTTGTTGCTTGAATTAATTATAACAAGTCTTTTTTTCTTTTAGTGAGAATTTCTCTATCAAAGCTATCCTTCCAAACTAGCTTCCTTTGTAATATTGAAGCCTATCTTTGTTTCCAAGTCTTAATAAATTCTAAACATATATTTGTATGCAATTTGCATACACCAAGAAAAGACATCCACACAACTACCATATGTTTTAATTGACATCTTAATGATAAAGTTTAGGATGTACTCAAGATACTCAACATATCCAAGAAGCTCAACCGTGCACACAATGATCAATTGTAAGTGTAATGCAATAACAATTACTTGTGTGATTGAAATATGTACAACCCTCATCTACTAAACCTGAATGGCTGCATGCACATTAAAATAAGCAAAACTTATAATGATAGGATATGTTTTTGAATACTTCATTAATTCAAAACATTCTGAGAGCATCTTCACAAAATCCATTTTGTGCATATCCTGCAAACATCTCATTCCATGAAACCACATTTCTTTGAGACATTTTGCTAAACAGTTCAAGTGCCTTGTCTATACTTCCACATTTTCCATACATGTCTACTAGAAAATTTCCAAATAATTTGATCAATTTCATTTGCTTAAAGTTTCTTAATCTTTATCAAGAAATCCACTTTGTTCATATCCTACAATCATGGCATTCCATGAGACCAAATTTCTTTGAGGCACATTGTCAAATAGTTTGCCTACCTTGTGTATGCTGCCACACTTTGCATACATGTCTACCAGAGTGGTTGCAACTACTACATCTGAGCTAACTCCTCTATCCTTTATGCTTTGATGGATGTCCATAAACTGTACCAAAGCTCCCATTTGGCATAGGCTACGAGGAACGTTGGAAAAGGTTGTAGAGTTTGGCATTACACCTACCAATCACATTTGCTTGAAAGTTTCTAAAGCATTTTCAACAAATCCATTTAGTGAATATTCTGCAATCAGGGCATTCCATGAGAATAAATTTCTTGGAGACATCATGTCAAACAGTTCACATGCCTTGTCTATGCTTCCACATTTTGCATACATGTCTACCAGGGCAGTTACAGCTAAAATCTGACAATATTGCTCTTTCCTTTATCTTGCGATGGATGCCCATACCCTGTTCCAAAGCTCCCATTTTGGCATAGGCAGGGAGGAGTCCAGCTTTACACCTGCGAGTTACATTTGATTGAAAGTTTTTGATTCCTTTTTAACAAACGCATTTTGTGCATATCATGTAATCAAAGCATTTCATGGGACCACATTTCCTTGAGGCATCCTATCAACCAGTTGGCGAGCTTCCACATATCTAAATAATCCCTCTGTGATGGCAAATAAAAACTGATAGAGTTGAAAACCTGGTTGGTGCATATGATGAAAAGGTGAGACGTAGCGTAGGAGCTTTACCAGCATCACCAAAACTTGGGCGGGAGAAACAATTTTAAAACATTGAACTTATGGGCACCTACCTAACTGCATGGATTAACGGCGAATGGGAACAACCAACAGAAGTGGGACAGGTTAAGAGGGCCCCACAACAGACACCTAAGCAGTCAACTACTTAGTGTGCGATGTTTAAGCTAGGCCGTGTAGGACAAAACAAAGACTTCTAATAAAATGAATGGGGAATGGCATAGGACAGTGTAGAAGAGTTACCGTGCCATTAAGAGGTGTGGCACCCCAAAACTTGTGAATAATGATAGTATAGGGTTGATGGCTTGCAGAGGAAGTTTAACTTGTAACCTCCATAAAATTTGTATTCTCAAGTAGTTTAAGGGAGACATTATTTTTCTCAGGGATGTTAGTAGCTGATGTTGTAGGAAGAATCATATGGGAATAGAAGAGAGTAGAGGAAAATTAAAGTTGTTGAGAAGGATTTAAAAACTTTCATGTAAATACAACATGCAAGTAAATGCTACAATCGTTGCTAATATCCTCCATGTCTGCGCTCAAATGGGCTTGTTGGAAGTGGAAAATTTAAGAGAAATGCAATTGTTAGGTGTAAAACCAAAATATACAACCACTGAGAGTTTAAGAACATGGATATGAATGCCCCACAAATCATAATATATAAGATATTGTTATCAGAAGAGATTCACGATGGGAAGAAAGGGAAAAGTCAAAGAAAGGGCATGGCATTGCAGGAGAAAAAAATAAAATAAAAGAAAGGAGTCATGACTATTGTCCTAGTTGACATAAGTATAAAATAGGAATAGACATGTGCACCAAAAGAATGAGTATATCCTTGTTATAATTGTTGCAGAGCTACTTGTAGTTGATGGGATTGTGTTTGGGTTCACTACCAGGTATGGTACCATGGCCGCCCAGATGAAGGCTTGTTTAGTTTCTACTGGCAAAGAGGGGATCAGTTCAATAGTGCAATTAGGTATGTTTAGCTACAAATTTAACCAAAATGGATGCTTAACTAGGTATTATTTTGATACTTCATACAAACACAAATAAATATGGTACAAGTTTTCAACTAGAGATATTGTTGTTGAGAGTTATGGTTATGACCTTTCATGAACTTCCACATTTTTAAATAAATATCTAAATCTAAGTATTTTTAGTTGATCTTGAGACACAAACAGTAACCATTGAACTTCAAGAAAGTTTTCACTCATTAGTTTGTACATTTGTTTATCAAATTCCATGTTAGAAAAAAAAAGGTTTAATTGTTCTATTCTTGAAAGAACTTTTTCTAATGACAAAGTTCATCACCGATTCATTTTAGTATTGAAAAACAATAATATTGGTATTATTAGGCCCACTAAGTGCAAAATAATTATTGTGAAAGTGGTTACATAGTGAAAATTCATTTGGTATAGTTGATCTCGAATGGTTTTAGATCATATCTTAGAGCAACACAAAGAAAGAAAGGCAATATGCGTAAAACTGGAAGATAATTTTGTTAACTTCTACATTGACATGTTTTTCCAATAGAGTAACTTAGTAAAATGACATAGATAAAAAATCAAAATGCCTAAACCTAAATAGATGCTCAACAACGCATGAAGGAAAAAGGAAATGAAAAAATATGTGTTAGACCAATTTAATTGACAAATACATTTGAAATAAAAGATATCTAGCTGAACAACATTTCTATATACAGATGGGTGATCCCATAATAGTGGTTTACAATTTTTGGCCAAACTGGACACTGAAATTATTATTTTTAACTAAATCTGCACATTCGAGCACCTATAGCGGCTAAACTGTGAGGAATTTGAAGATGGTACAAACTAGAGTCTCATCAAATTTTTTCTGTAGATTCTAAAAATATTTTTTCAAAAATTTTGGGAATCACCACTTCTTTTCCATCTCCCACAAAAATTTATTTTTAAAAACAACATTTTTAAAAGTGATGCACACCAGATAATCCATAACTTTTTTTCATGAAGGATAAAATTCTAATTCTTTCAAATTTAGATTTGTAACTCTGATATCTAGTGCTTCCACTTGTTAGATAGTTTTTATTTAATATTTTTCCTTAATCAAATTTCAAAGTCAAAGGAATTACAATACACAAATACCGACCGTGATAACAATTAACTTTTTTGTATATGTCAAATTTTATTTTTATTTTTGGATCAAGGACTTCAATATTTGGTGCACCATATTTTTCAATTTTTTTTTGATAATCTTCTATTTTCCACATGTGAAGAACAAAGAAATTCATTTTCGATGAAAAACCTATGTTTAATAAAACTTAAAAAACAAATACATAACAAAACCAAAACATATTAAAATTATATTCATTGGATAGCTTGTTCTTAGGAATACCATAATCATTTGAAATAAATTTTAAATGAATTCATTTGATCCCCCAAAAGCTAAATCAAAAGTGATTTTTTATCAGCATTTTGATAGGTGTAAAGGAGACGCATTTATAGGTATGGTTTAAAACTAGCGAGGTTCTATCAAGGGGTTTTGATCTAAGGTGATTTGATCAAACCCTCTTCAATTGGAATCCTTAAAATGGAACTTTTAAAGGCTTAAATCATTATATTTTCTAAAAATATGTGATTTTAGCTAAAATTCGTTCCTCTCAGGAATTGTAAACCACTATTATGATAGCACCCAGATTTTAAAACATTGTTAGGTAATTTCTAAAGAGGAAATCAAAACCGCTTTCTATAGAGTACTTATATTTTCCAAAAAGTCTCTACTGTGAAATTCCACAGTTGTTTACATTCTATGTAAAAATCATTTATTGTTATTACAAACCGATAAAAAATGATTGCATTCCCTTATAAGTGTATTAACAGTACAACCAATTTTCACAAATTGAATGATAATAAGAATTGAGTAAATTACTTAAATCTAAAAATGATTACTGAGAATTCCCTTCTGCTTGCAACCGGAGGGTTGTTCTCAAATTTGCAACTTTGGATAGATAAACAATCACTTTGTATCAGTTGTAAGTGGTGTAATAAGTAATGAGTAAAATAACAACACTTCTTAATAAGACATTATATCAAGAGAATCAACAATAATTAATCTAATTGAAACATAAAAAATCTTGAAAGCGTCATATTGTTCTCTATCTCCAAAGATTTATTAAGTCACAGGGCTCTCAGATTTGGTAAGCATTGACTGTTAAAATGCCAAACTAGAGAATGAGATGCTGCTAAATGCAATAATCTAATCCTATATGGTGATATCTAGATGATATGATGAAACTACTATAATCTAAATTGACATAAAACTTGATAGATGAAGCAACAGTAAATTATGATGTAGCTAAACAAAAAGCCATGATATAAATTATATGCTAAAATGCTATGATTGCTATTGCTAAATGATAATTCTATTGCTAAGATGCTTGATTGCTCAATTGGTATTCCTGCAGAGTAAGTTTGCACAAAGTTGGGGATCCATTTCCTATAGAATGAGGCTGTATTTATAGATTCACGACAACACATTTGTAAAGGGGCAGCATAGCAAATGTTTGGATTTGATCTTGAGGATTGAATGGCGAAGGATGAAGAAGCCTAAGCTAATTATGGAGATTGTTCCTCCCCACAAAAACACTCAGCTAGATGATAGGAAGAATCATTGGAGAAAGATTGAAGAGGATTGTCTGCAAGTTTGTCTCCAAATTTGCCTGTGAAGGTTGAGATAAATTAATTAGATATAAAATATCTAATTTGGTAGGTGAATATGATTAGCTGTAGAAATATGTTTATAAATTTGAATATTTTGTATTTATTCAAATTTATGAAGAAATAGAAATTATTAAAATAAACAAATGTTTTTTTGATATTGTTTATTTAATAAAAGAGGGGTAATGATAATTAAATAAAAACTATTGAAGTTGGGTTATTTAATTAAGAGAGAATAATTAGAAGAATATAGTTGTGAACTATATAAATAAATATTTCTATTTATTCAATAGTAGATGAATTTGATTATGATAATTAAATAAAACAAAGTGAAATTCGTTTATTTAATTAAGACGAAAATAATAGAATAAAGATTGAAGAATTATAAGATGAACTATACAAATAAATATTTATATTTATTTAATAGTAGAAGAATTTAAGGTTAATTAATCAAATAAATTGTATTTAATTAATTAAATTACCCAAACCATTTTTAGGTGTATACATTTTGCCCCTCTTTGAAGTGACGAGTTTACGAATTGCTTCAAAGAAAATTTTGCTGCTGCTGCAAGTATCTAACATAAATTTTTCAGTATGCCCCAGATGTTGATTTTGCTGTGATGATGAATATATGCCCCCTCGGGAGATAAATTGATGAAATTTTTTTTGGATTTTTTGGATTTTTTCAATTTTTGTGATTTTTTTTTATGATTTTTTATGATTTGATAAAGATATGTTGATGAAATAATTTATCTCTCGACAATTTTTTTGAAAGATGCCCCTGCGATGAGTTTTGAATTAAGCCTCCAGTAAATAAATTAAATAAATCCCATAAAAATCACCTCTAATCACTCTATAATAAAGCTAAAAGAGTGATTTAGAATTCATTTGTGCAATTTGAATCTTGAGAATTTGGAGTGAGAGCAATTTGGAGCAAGATGTCAATCCCTTACCACACTCACCATTTCGAGTGCATGCGTTGTCACAACCGCCCAGCTGCCTATGGACCTCCGGTACGTACCCGTGAACCTCCTTGTTTTTCATATTTTTTCATTTTTCGTGCTTTTATTTGGTTTTGCTTTAATTTGAATTCTTTTAGCGCATCCATAGCCTGCAGTAGCGCTTAGGATTTCTATTTTAGCACATTGATTAGATTAGTGCATGTGTTAACTGTTTTAATGCATAGATAGGATAGATTAGCGCATATGTTGTTTTAGCACCTGGGTCAAAACTTTTAGCGCATACGTAGGGTAAAGTAGAGAATATGTTAGTTCAGCGCATAGACCGCCTAAAGTTGTGCATTGACCTCCTGAAATGGCAAATATGATGAAATAGCGCTTTTGCCGCCTATTTTAGCGCATTGAAATTAGAATGATGAAATATGTCAATTTTGTCCTTGATTATGTCAATTTTCAATCATATCAGCCATTGATTTGATATGATTATTGATCCTGATAGAGTAGTCAATGTTCAACCTCATGATAGGCGTGGTCTGATGATTGATTGATGATAATTATCCTCATGATAGGTGAGAAATAATTATAGTTTGACTTGATAAACCTCATGATAGTTAAGGTTGATTGATAGATTTGATGATCGACCTCATGATTGGCGAGGTTGATTTGATCTATTGCTCACGAGATTTTAGCAAAGTCTCAATAGAGCTGATTAGATTTTCTAGGTTGATTGATATTGATGATTGACAAAGATTTTTGACTCTTTTTTTTAATCTTCGCAATGACAGGAGTCATTTGCGAATCTACAGATTCAAGAACGGTTTTGTAGGACTTTTGATTTGATACCGTAGCTAGTGCAGCCCGAGACAACAGTCATTGCGCATTATGGTTTGACCTCTCTCTTAGATATGCCCCAGATTAGGATTAATCGGGGTCTCCTGACAACCCTAACAGAGAGGTGGCATAGTGAGCATAAAAAATTCCACCTTCCTACTGGGGAGATGATAGTCACTCCTGAGGATGTATGGCAGATTTTGAGGATACCCGTCATTGGAGAGGTTGTAGTGTATGATTCTTCAGAGTAGGGCGAGACCGATGCTCTACGTAGAGTATTTCAGGATGATTCAATTTGTGGATATGAGATTCCATGGTGTGAGATGGTTGATGCCTATCCCACCCTGCCTTTAGTACTTGCTAGCTTTATTGGAGGGTTCCTTTGTATTGATCGCAGGTCAAAGGGACTTTCTGTTGGTTGGGGCTGTATCCTTGAGGCTATGATTGTGCATGGTACCAGATATGCATGGGGCATGTGTATTCTTGCCCATATTTATGATTATTTGCATTTGGTTGTCTACCTCTGAGGTTGTAGTTTGTCTTCCGGTGTTACATTGCTTTAGGTGTGGACGTGGGGGCATATAGCTGTTATGCGTCCAATGTCAGTTAGACAGAGACCGACCATGAGGTCGTATGTTCACAGGTATATAGGTTAGCTTACTCAACCCAAACCGGGTAAGTTAGAGCATTGGAGGAGAGTTCTGGATGATTTGGAGGCTATTACCTGGAGGCCTTATCTGGATTGCGATCAATGGGATGAGGATAATACCGAGATGGGATACCTCTGTCAGTCCATGTTCTTGATTGGTCAGACTTGTTTCGTGATTGAGAAATTTTTTCTTAGGAGGGTGCTCAGACAGTATGGCATTGTACAGGGTATGCCCCAGGGTGTTGCTCATTATGCCCGATGTCAAATTGATTCTACTGAGTGGGGACTTGTCCTTTCCTATGACACCATTGTTCAAGAGTACCTGAACTTACAACCTTTAGATTGGGATATTCATCCAGACATTATCGAGCCTTTGATTACTGTATATTACGCAGAGTATCTTGCCTTGCATCCATTCCCTCATATATCCGTTCTGATGAGGCTGTGCCACTACTTGGTGAGGAGGAGGTTGCAGTTATGCATGGTCACCGACGAAGGAGAGATGAGGGTAAAGAGGAGGAGTAGGATGTCAAGGCAGAGGACGATGTGGGGGTAGAGGAGAATGTGGAGGTAGAGGAGGATGTGAGGAGTAGTGATGATGATGAGGGATACAGAGGTGGTGGAGACGGGGGTGGAGATGATGGAGGAGATGGTGGTGGAGGAGGTGGAGGACCAGGTGGAGCCAGTGGATTAGGTGGAGCTAGTAGGGCAGGTCTAGCATTAGATGTTAGAGACATCATGGTGCCTCGTAAGAGGCGATCACTGATAGCCCCTGTAGAGTAACATGTACATATTGGGATACCCTCCCAACATCAGCATACTCAGATTGCGAGTTTACAGGTGTAGGTTCAAATTTTGCAAGGTCAGCTGGTTCAGGCTAGTGGATTATTGGTGCAGACTCAGAGCTAGATGTAGACACAGGCTCAAAATCATGCCCAGGCTCTTGCTCAGGTATAGGGATAGTTGACAGTTATTCAAGCACAGATTGCCTCATTGACAGCTGAGAGAGATGCAGCAAGACGGTCTGCAGAGTAGGCATAGGTGACAGCCGAGAGGTTACAGAGATTGGATGATGGCACATCTGTGGTGGATTATATGAGAGAGATTCTCCGTGTAGGTCGAGAGGCAGAGTACTACAAAGGGCGATATCATGATGTAGTTCCCTTGGAGTAGAGAGTCAGTTATGCCCAGTCTCTATCAAGCAGGACTCAGTCTAGGATTATTAGCATGGGTGTGACCCAGCCTCTTCTAAGAGACCCGAGAGATCCTGGTACATCTGGTGGGGGAGGTACTGGTCCAATGATGCCAGCACCATCGGGAGCTAGTAGCAATTAGCTCATTATTGATTCACAACCATTTTTTATATTGTATCTATTTCCATTTCAAACATCATTGTATACTTGACCTTACGATTTTTGAGATTTATGTGATATGCAGCTAATTGATCGATCTATATGTGTCTACATGATTATGTGATGGATGCATTTAATTTATTGTTTCTCTATACCATGTGATGATTTATGTTATAATGTTATGGATGCAATTTATGATCATGATGACATGTTATGATTTGATGATGTTTTATTTATGATGGTTCAAATTTGATTTATGATAGATGATGATTTATGGATGCATGATGATAGTTGTATGATAATGGATATATGTAAATGATTTGAAAATTGTATATATATGTATGATTATGGATTTGATATTCAATGATATATGACATAATGATGAAGATGAAATATAATGCACTATATTTTTTATTATTTCAAATGCAAATATATGATGCAATGAATGGATAAATGAATGATCAATATAATGGTTCTTCGAATGTATGATATATGATTTTATAGTGTTAATGAAAATGCAATTATGCAGATGATTTTTTTTTTTGATAGTTTTTCTCATGCAATTTTATGATGTGATGCACAAATGAATAAAATGATATGATAAATGAAAATTATTTGATCAAATGTATGAATGATGAAATGATGTAATAATGTTTCTAATGTATGTAATGAAAATGATTATGCATTATATGATAATGATGATGTTTTTGTTAATGACAAGTATACTCAATCCATTAATGAGAAACATATAACGTCATCTTTAAATGATTATAGCCAACTTTTGTAACAAATACTCTATAGATGTAAAACTATCATGAATGTAATCTAATTTTACCATGAAAATCTACATGCAAACATTGGCATCTTAACAGTCCATTTATTGTGCTTTGTATCATCATAGAGCTTTTAAAATGTTGAAAGTGAGTACAAGCATCAATGGTATAATTTAGACCAATGATGACTTGAGTACCACTTTCATGATTTTTTATATTGCAAGTGAACACAATCATCTAGGTATAATTAAACTGAAATGACCTGAGCATTTCTTGCGTAAACAGACAAGAATCAATCATTTTATTATGTGAATTGGAATGTCATTATTGTTACCTTGTAGAGCACGTCTCGCGACAATTCACACAATAAATAATTAATTCATAAACAGTAGACAAAGAAAATATCATTCTTCTTCCTAGCTTCTCTAGTTCATTACATCATCGAGTTGCTCCAAAGAAATGATAAAAATGATCAAAGTTCAACAATTTAACCTTTGATTAAAGTATTTCAATCATTATTCAAATTAGATCATCCATCTAGAGTTGTTTTGAATGGATTGATTTCAACTGTTTTGATGTGGATGGTTGATTTGCTAAAATGATCTAGTGTTTGATGTTTGTTCCATGTTGGGTTTCCCAATGAGCATTGTGTTTGTTGCGTTGTCATACTACTATTTGTCTATTTGTTTAAGCTCAAGTTTTATTGCCCCCAGTGAGTTCAGGTTTTTGTCCCCAAGCTAGGGTGTGACATGATCACTTTGCCAGGATATGTACATGATGTTTCTTTTCAAATGATAGGTGGAAAATGATGGCAAAAGTGAACGACCAAGTTATGCATCTAATAGATAGAAAAGTTGGTTTAAATCATAAGTAGCGCATGTTTTCAGCTTTTCACTAGTTTTTATTGCACTTTTTCAGACTTTATGATTTTTTTGTCTTTTTCTCTCTTTTTTATTTTTTTTGTTTTTTCTCTTTTTCTAATTTTTTGGTATTTTTCGTCACCAAGATGCCTGTTTTCCAAGTTTTCATCAAGGCGACCCTTTTCAACCGTGCACTAGATATTTCAAGTATAGAATTTCTTGAGATGGATACTATTGATAGGTTCATCGAATAGATCCCCTTCAGGTGTAGATAGCCGATAGGCTCCAGATCCATAGACCAATATGATGACAAAGGGACCTAGCCAGTTAGGTTCAAACTTCCCTTTCTTTTCTTTGTCCTGTTGATTTCTAGGGTTTTCCTTTAGGACCAAATCCCCAACCTAAAAGACTCTAGGTTTTACCCTATGATTGTAGCTTCTGGACATCCTCTATTGATATGTCGTCAGATGGTTCACAACTTGTTGATTATGTTCATCCAATAGTTCCAGCTCTTGAAGTCTAGAGACCCTATAATCCTCATTTGTAATGATAC
>VDFB02016354.1:0-65495 GCA_007258455.2 Sequoia sempervirens
TGTGATTGCTAGTTATTAATAATATTACAACTATATTCTTTTATTATAATTCAAAAATCATTAGAATTATGGTTAGGTTTAGGGTTAGGGTGAAGGTTAAGGTTATGATTACAATTAGAGTAAAGAAGTAGAGTTAGAATTATACACGTCGATAAGAAAATATATAATATTATTTATTATAAATTTTGAATTGATATATATTACCAAATAATGTTTAATAAAGTTAGGAGATAAAACAATAGCATAGAGAATAGTTGAGACCTTTAATCCAACATAGGTTCAATAGAGACAAAGCAAAAGTTAACAAAATTCTAATCAAAAGACAACTAGAAAATAATAAATTCTAATAGAAATAATTAAAAATAAATAAAGGACATATAAAGAGGTATTAGACGTACATATAGCTAAATTATTAAGACTTTATTCAACATCCCAATCCTCTTATATATTTTTCTTTTCAATAACTAATCTCACAATCAATCAAGCATTTCAAAAATTAATGTAATAGGAGAAACAATCCAACACTTAAGCACGTTCCAATAGTTATGATAACATTGGTTAATTTAATACCCAATATTTATAATAACATAGAACTAATAGTTATGAATTTCAAGTTGTTAGTGTCAATATTAGTACTGATAATTGAATGAAATGTACTCCTTAGATCTAAATATCAACAAATCATGTGATGCCACATTAGAAGACTTAGGGATAGGATAGGGTTCAATTAGGGGTAGAGTTAAAGGCTATGCTAGGGATTAATTAGAGTTAGGTTACGGTTTTTATGATGGTTATATTTAGGGTTAGGGCTTAATAAGAGTTAGGTTTGAATTAACATTCAATTGGGGTTAGGTTTCAAGTAGACTTAGGTTTAGAATTTTTATAATTTTAAATTCATTGGAATTATAGTTAGGGTTAGGTAAGGGTGAAGCTTAATATTAGGAATATAATTAGAGTTACAATTTTAGAATTATATTACCTTAATTCCCTATCCAATTCCAATCCATCTAATATTTCTCATCCTCCACCTTCCTTTGAAAAGGGAAACCAAACCACCATCAAAATTTCCCCTCAAATCCCTCAACATCCTTACAATCCACATCGCCCAATCCTACAAAATTAGTCCATCTCATGGATTTCGTGATTCCCTCCCTTCCATCCCATATAAGGAACCCTTTCCATCTCAATATCAATGCACCCCCTCCACTCCATGTCATGATTCCCTTCCATCTCAAGATTACCATATTACACCTTCCATACCATCCAATGATCCTTTCCCCTCTCAAGATCAAGGCACCCTTTCCACTCCATGTCACGATACCCTTCCATCTCAAGATCAATGTACCAAAACTTCCATCCCATCCAATGATCCTCTCCCCTCTCAAGATAAAATCACCCCTTCCACTCCATTTCATGATCCCATTCCATCTAAAGATCAACATACCTACTCCATCCAACCATCCAAATCAAATGACCTATGTCAATTCATTGAATCAAAGCATGCTAACATAGATTCCCATACATATCAAGATCAAACAACACCATCCACTACATTCAAAATATTTGATGTCCATAATAATCCTATGATCGATCATGTTATCTATGATAATCCAATCTTTAATCATGGATTTATTTTTGATGAGGACATCCAAGATGATCCCCTTCCATCTCAAGATCAGATTACCTCCCCTACTCCATCCCATGATTCCCTTATAAATCAAGATCAAATCATCCCTTGTAATCCCTTGCATGATGCCTTATCATTCCCAAATCCAAATCAAGATCCTACTATCCCATCTAATCCATCTCATGATCCTTTATCATCTCCTATCCAAACTATTCTAAAACCACCTCTATATCCTCTTTGTCCTCTTGCATTCACCCGTGGTTGTTCTCTTGCAGCAAAATAAAAATTAATATCCACCACCCATCCTCCGCCACCTAATAAAAACTCACTTCTTGATTCCAAAATCATAAGAATCCTACTTTAAGACAAATACTTAAGAACATGAAATATCAAGGAAAAGGCTTGGTCACTCATGAGCAAGGTATCTTGGAGCCCATCCAAATTAAATAGAATCCTCGATTGCAAATCCTTGGCTATGTATCTCAAGGATCACAATCCAAAAAAAATTTTATGAACTTTGTACAACCTAAGTAAGCCTCTTGCAAAAGAATAGTAAGTGCTTCCCATCACTCCTCCAAAACATGTATTTCCATCCCTCCATCATACACACCTAAAAATATTATTATTATCGCTCCTTCATCTTCCAAATCCATTTTAGGTCCTTATGCCCACAATGCACCATCACATATCCTCCACCTACTAAATCCATTTCAAGTCCTTAAATCCCAAAATCCCATCTTCCATCTCATCATACTCATTCCATTAGCCACCAATCCCCTATCCCTATCACCCAACATAAGCATACCACTCCCATCATCCCTAATCAAGATAAAAAAAGGCACACCTCTAGAATTTCAACTAACATCCTCCCTCCATGTACCCTCTCCCAAATCATACCTCCATTGATATTTCCTCCACATCATTCATTTCCTTGCACCCATACCATTTCTATTGAGAACAACCTAGATTCCAAAGTAAAAACACATATGGTCAAACATCCACATGAAACTAAATATCACCATGTCCCCTCAAAACGACATGTTAAAACAAAGAAAAATCCAATCGAAAAGCCAAATAAATCCCAAAGGCCACAAAGGCCCACCAAAGAAAAAGTAAAAGTAAAAACCATGTGGGTCCGAAAGCAAAAAGATGTAATGAATTCAAATCATAATGACATCCAAAGTTGCTAGTCTAAAAGATAAGCATCCCCATCTTCCATCTACTAAATCCATTTTGTGTCTCTAAGTCCAAAAATTTCACTATCCTAACTTCACCACCATCTCCACATCCTCAATCCATTTATCCTCCCATCATTCAACATCCATCACAATATATCCCAATGTTGGTCCTGACAACATCCCCCCATCACATTCACCTCCCATCCTCCCATCCATACACTTTCTAAAACCCCACCCCTTGTCCCATTCATACCCCCCATCACACCCACCTCCCATCCTTACATCCTTTGTTTCCCCAGGCCGTCCCGCCCTTCACACATATCCCACTTCAAAGATCGCCTCCTTTGCCTTAAATGATCATCTATCCTGGCCAGGTTGTTGCCATCATCCCCGGCCACCTCTCCAGATGGGCTCTTATTACCTCGATTACAACTAAATAGTCAATTTCCTTCCTCATATCCTTATATCCTCGTCATCACATTCCGCTTTATCCTATGTTCGCTCAAAAGCATCAAAAAAAGTAAAAATAAAAAATCATCCAATGTTGAAAAGTTGGCAAATAGGCACCTTAGGAAAGTACCATGATGAAAACCTAGCAAACAAGCATCATGTTTTAATTCCCATTTCCATTTTCTCTTCACACTTGGGGGGGATTTTCTCCTAGCTACCTATCTCTCATATCCTTTAAACCACCTATCTATGCCACCCATCCATCATAGCCATTCCAATCCCACCATCATCCCTAAGATCTTGATAATTGTACATACTTACTTTGGACATATCTTGGAATACATTCCACATTACAAAATTTTCCTTCCTCTATCAATATATCCTTTCATCCATACTTCCTTCCCTCTATTCCATCCATCTTACCCATCCAACATATCTTATATCCTTCCATCTACCCTTCATCTCTCTTATCCTGTCATCTATTATATCCGAAACATCCTTATTCCTCATCATATATGGCATATCTACTATGGGGAATATTATTCCTTTATGACACAGTCCTTAGAGATCCCATCCATTAATAACCTAACCAAACTATCTATCCCGTCATCCCATCACCCCATAATTCTTTCAGATTCCAACCCTCAACTTCCTATCCCCTCATCCCATTTCCCAATCCTTATCTTACTAATACCCCCATCCCATTTCAATCTCCCCATCCTAATATTTGTATACTCTAATCCATTACATCCTCACACCCCCTCATTCTCCCATCTAATAATCCATTTTCATTGGTATCTCGCTATAGGCTACCCCCATGCAACCCAATGCCATCTCTTCTAGCATTTCATCACTCTCACCTAATAAGAAACTATCTTTCCCAACCTATCGCTTACCATCCACCCCATAATATTTTCACTTGGTTAATATCCCATTTTTGAGCTTCATACATGAATTTATTGACATATCCTAACAATCCTAATATATAGTCACAATTTTAAACAGTAAACTAGGATCCAAAAAATCTTGTATCTCATGTAAATATTGTACATCTTGTATATATCATGTGTTATGTACATAGGGCTAGTTTTTTGTCACCATATAGGCCCATCCATATATAGAATTTTCGCTAGGTTTCATCCTTGTGTTTGTTTCCTAGTCAAGCATTCCCTAATAGGCTACTACTTAAACAAAATCCATTAGCTCCTTTTGTTTTAGGTATCTTGATCATCTCTTGTTATGAAAATCCTAGGTCTTACCTATCCATCATTGGTCTTTATAGGATATGTCATTTCTCTTATTACATCGCATCTACCTCATCCATCACCCTTATGGAAAAAGGTGCTTGAGATATTTTTTATTTCAGTGGTTCTTTTGGAATCTTTATTTTTCTTTTGAGCTTCCTACAAGTTACCTACTCAAGGTCACCATGATTCATCATATCATGGTGTGCTTTTAATGGTGAAAATAGGGGTATGCATTTTCTTTTATGTTTTGCTTCTTATTAGTTGTCCTATGTTGTTCCCACCAAGGCCCATTGAGACCTTGTGCTATGTCAGGACATTCCTTCTATTTGTGGTTTTTTGACATCATTTCCACCAAATTCCTTGTTGGAATAACATTCTTGTTTGATTTATTCAATCCTATACATGTAATAGAAAGTCACCTTGGTTCCTCAAACTTGGAGCATAGTATCTCATGTTATATCAAATTAAGTGCTCACTACATGTTAGTTCTAATTCAACACTCCAAATCCCCCCATCCATTTATCCTACATGTTTCTAATCCATTCAACTTCCATCATTATCCAACATCTATCTATCCTAAACATTTTCCTCACTCCACTTAATCATTGATTTCATGCGCGCATGAATCCTTGTCCATCTTACTTATTCTATCCTCTCATCTATTGCTTTCAACCATCATAAGAATCTTTTGATCCATCATATCATTTCCTTATTCATCCAATTCATTTTAGGCTATTAAATATTTTTTAGTCTAAGAATATTTTCATCCATCCTAATAATTTAATTATCCCTTCACTCCTTTTAGGTTCATATAGATTTTTTAGTCTAAGAATATCTTCTTCCATCATCTCAATCCATTTTATCAATCTCATTGCTCCTAGCAATACCAAATTGCAAGCAACTCCTAATCATGCAACCAATCCAAATCATCCAATCACATCTTTGTTCCTACTCCTAGACTTTTTTCAAGCTTTGATCCCAATCCAACCATCATCATTAAGATTTATCCTTCCCAATCCTTGTCTTTTTCAAGATATATTGTTCCCACATCAACAACACTTTATCAACATCAATTGATCTTGGCTTTTCAGTTTGCTCAAGGAAACATCATATTTGTCCTTGAATCCTTTTGTGAATGCTTGATTGCTTGTCATCTCCCATTATCTATTTGCCTTACCATGTTGTCATTTATTCATCATCATCTCATCCATTTCGAGAGCACACCTGTGTAATCTCAAACCTGCATGTCCTCTCGAGGGTGCATCCCTAATCCTCATATTCACTCCGATCATATTTTTTCCCAGTAACTCCTTTAAATGATTGGAGTATCTTCTCAAATCTAACCATCTTCTTCCAAGTGATATGTTTTAATCTTCTTTGAAATGAAGTTACTTCGTAATACCATCTCAAAGAGGGAAAAATAGACACCTAAAATTGACCATTACATTTGGTCAATTTATCCTCAACTCGTATGTTCTCAATCCCATACCAATTAAATAAAGTCGTATTTATTTAATTAATATTTCCTATTTATTCCTATTTTCATCAAATCCCCAACATCTTGTTAATTAAATAATACTTTGTTATTTAATTAATATTCCATATTTTCCTCTATTTTCCTAAGTCCTAGCCTAAATTAAATAATTAATCTTAATTATTTATCTACATATATCCTACATTACCCCTTCTCTCTCATAAATTAAATAAATAACTTATGTTTATTTAATTTTTCTCATAATGTCATCCACCAACTCTCCCACTTGCCCTCTAATCCTAATCCTAGTCACCCACCTAATCCTCTCCCTAAACACTTGCATATTCCTAATCCAAGATTAGAAAGGGCTAACACTTTTCCATTTATTGCTCACCCCCTTTATTCCCTAGCCATAAAAACTTTTCCCTTTTGTGAGAAGACCCCACATGGGTCTTGCCCCTCAAAGTACCTAAAAGGAATTGTTAATTCCATTATTCCTCTCACCTCATCCCCTTTGAAGTGTGAAAACAGACCTTGCCTTTATGGTAATATCTTCCCCATACTCCAAACTACCCTCATGAGTGCAATATCCCTCTCAAGCCACCATATTCTGTCACTTGACACAATCTCATGATTTGAGAGATCACACACCATTTCAACCATTGATTCCCCCAATAAAAAATAAATAAATCCAACCCCAACCCAATCCATTTTAACACACCTTGGAAGAAAATATTATACTGCAAAATTTGTAAACACATCAAAATCATCAAATGGAACAACCATCTCATGTAACTACGATATCTAACATGGAATTTTTTGTTTAATTTTGTGTTTTATTGGATTTCCTAATGCTCTAAGTGAGTGTTTGTTTGATTTTTGTATTGATAAATTTAGCCATTTAAAATTGTTCATTTGTAGCACAATTTACTTGACACATCAACAACTAGAAAAACCTAGACTATGGCCTTCCATATAATGGAGATTTTGATAATATATTTAGCAGGTAACCTAATTGACTCCACAATATACAAATGTACTATATATTTTTAAACAATAAGCATTTTCCATAAAATACCATGCAATGAGTCTCCATAGACTCTAAGAAACCAGAGCTCTTCCAAAGAAATGTATATTTTTAAGACCATATCTCTCTTCTTCCTTAGGTTGAGCAATCAATTACCAACTAGCCATCTTTATCCTTTTACCAAACCACAAAAAAAAGTATCTCTTCATAATATTCTCCAAAACCTCCATTAGGATATGTGAAAAACCATGAAAATACACATGGATAGCTTCTAAATCAAACTTAACTAGCATCCTCCTAAAGGTTATAAGGAAGCTAAGGTAGCATAACAACTACCTGCACTAATCTTGAGAGGAGAATAATGCAAAACTTTACAGATCTTTTCAACAGTAACAAAAACTTAAATAGAAATAAACGTAACTATCATGCATACCACAACATGGTGATTTATGTGGGGAAAACCCTTTTGGGAGAAAAACCCCACACTCCAAAAGCCACCCAATATACTATTAAAAAATCATAAAGATTACAATATACTTGCAGAGCAAGCTTCTCACAGGAGTATCACTACCAAAGATCTAGAGATGACATGACCGCTATCAGACTCTCAAAATACAACACAATACTACATTTGCATTACAATGCCCTCACAAAATAGAGTTACCTTCTAAAGAAAGACAAGCCAAACAAAATATTTACCATTAGATCTAAAACATAATAATAAACAGTCCATATTTATAATATATCATTAATTTAATGTATGTCGACCATTTCATATTTTTTGTTAACAAAAAAATGTTAAAATTAACACACATCCCTCTCCTCCCCTCCACCTTGCGCTCCCATTGTATATTACACCTATCGGTGTAACTAGGATATATATATATATATTAAATACATCCTATCAACAATAGACCTTATATAATTACAAGGTTGAGACACATTTTACCAACAAAGGTAACTACCTATTGCACCACAAATTCATACATTTGATAATCTTTACTACTAGCCTTTCCTAGTCTTGTTTAACATAGACAATTGGCTTTAGCCAATACCCTATATACTTTTACCCATCCTAAAGTAAAGACTTGGTAAAGGGGAGAATATATATAATACATCTCTCATCACCATCATATAATGCATGACAAGACAATGTAGAAATTTGTATTTTAATTTCCACACTAATAGCAATATTGTAAGTCTCCAATATGTCCTTCAAATTAGAGGCTTCCTTGAAATAACCATCCTCAAAATGTAAAATGTCTTTCACAAATCAAAGATAAATTCCTATCCACTTTTATTCCTTTGATAACTAAAATCCACTTAGCTTTCTTGATAGCTCTACTTAGATCCTCTGCAACCAAAAGAAAGAGAATAAGATACAAAGGAAAACCATACCAAATCCCCTAACAATATTGAAGAATTTTGGAGTCAATCTATTGATAACAACAAGAAAATAAATTGAAGAAATACATTGCAAGATCCAATTCACTACTTGCAAATTAAAATTGATATGAAGAAGCAGAAGTCTAAGATAAAACTAACCTTTTAATATGTCTTGGATAGATTTAGTTGTACCACAAAAGCACAAAAGTTCTTATGTGTAATAGTATGTAATCCTTCTTAAGCCACACCCATAACATCATGTATTTGACTCTCATTTAGAAAACCAAATTGTTCACATGACATGCGATTTGGAAAATAGTGCTTTCCTTTCTGTAATGATCTTATAAATGATTTTATGCAAACAATTATAGGAGATAGGCCTAAAATCATATATTGATTTAAGCTATGATATTTAGGAATCAAAGAAATAAAAGAATAATTTATGCTCTTAGGGATTCTTCTTGAGTCTTTAGTCTCCTCAAACACCCATAAAAAATCCTTCTCCATGAAAATTAGCGAGGACTTTTTTCATGTCTTACTTGGTTATCTTCTCTAAAAGCGTCAAATTTAATTAAGTAAAAATGGTAGCATATTTCATAATAGTTGTTAATTCACCCTCCATTATACCCCCACCCCTGTAGTGTGTATAGTGTTATGAGTAGTCGGATTGGGGTTACCTTAACTTGTAATTAAGTCATATTATCATTATTTAGTTATTTAGGTTGGTCTAAGCCTTATATAGGGTTATCTAAGTCGGCTTGGGTGATATCCTAGGCATACGCGGGTTATTATGATCATGTTGAGTATTGAGTTACTATGGGAGGTATCCCCCTCAAAGTGGATTAGGAGGTTAGCCCCTCAAAGTGGCATATTACTACTAATTATTTGCAAGTTATTTCATAACAAGTGGTATCTGTGTGCAAGTGTTTTCCTTAATCTAAAAATGCAAAACAAGATAAAATGTAAAAAAGAAAGAACACAATCAACCACTCCAAATTAGGCTAGTTTAATACCAACAAAATGAACAATGAAGGACAAATATTACCTTGTTAGAGTTGTCTCCTTTGGTTGGAACTTTGGTGATGATTTTGTATGCTCCTTCTATGAAAAAATGACCTAAAATGAAGCTTAAATTGATGTGTATGCGATGGTGGATGCAATGGAAGCTATGGAGGAGTGACTGGATGCAATATGAGATTTGAAAATTCTGAAACAATGGTGGTTTCAAAGCTTGGGGTATGAGAGCTGAAGTTGGCTAAGTGTGTGATTTTTTTGAATGAATCCCAAATTCACCATATTTAGGGAAAATGCCTCTAAAGAAGTGGATGGCCAAGATTGCATCTAGGAGAAGATCAATGACTAGGCTGATTTGATACCTCACAAGCCATCTCATGGGGAAATGTGGAAGGTGAGGTGGACAAGGGAGGATTATGTGGAGGCCAAGTGGAAAAAGGTAATTCTTTTCTTATCTACCCAAATCATGGGAGGATGTGACAATAGAAGAATTTTAAATTCTTCTAAAATATCCCTTGGTTTTGAAGATTTGACTTTGGGATTGGGAAGGGAATTTTAAATTAGGTTTTTATTCCTCCAAGAGTGTTGGAGAAATAAAGTGGAATTAAAAATTCCACATAGGATGCATGGAAGAAATAAAAAGAAATTTTAAATTCCTTGGGGTGGAGATAGCTTCTCCAAAAGGAGTAAGCCCTTATGAGGGTTAGTCATAGTACCCTTGCCATAATTGGCAAGAGAACAAGATTAGATATTTATTAACCTTTGATTAGAGGTTGTGTAAATGATTAGGGGGATTAATGATGGATTAAGGACAAGTTGCAAGATATGGAGGATGTGAACTTAATTATAATTAGGAATGTGCACACCCTAACTGGGGATTAAGTAGACTAATCAAGATTAGGAAAAATGTAGGAGGATGTGACAATGAGAGAGAAAGTAAATGAGTTAAAAATTGATTTTAATTCCTTTGGGAAAAGTGACAAAATTAAATAAATTAGGCTATTTATTTAATTTAGAGAGGAATAAGAGTAAGGTATTTAATTAGTTAATCAAACACCTTGTGGGACATTAGGAATAGGATAAACATTAACCAAATAGTGAACTATTTAATTAATATGGTTTAGGGGCATGGGATAGAAGAACGCAAGGGTGAATTTGACTATATGGGGGTGGTCAAATTCAGGTTTCTACATTTTTTCCCTCTTCAAAATATCATTAGAATAATGGTGTCTCAAAGAAAAATAAAGTGCAAACCACACAATAGAGGAAAAAGACTCTAGTAGTTGCCTCGGTATCGTAGGAAAATGGATAAGAAAGAGAAATGCAAAAAATATGGTGAGGTATGCCCCCTCAAGAGGGTGGATGGGGAAGAAAAGAGGCCTCAGGTGACTCCTTGATATGGAAAAACGGAGGGAACCATGCAGTAGAGGAAAAAAACCATGAATAATGGATTTTGAACAAGGAAAATAAACACACAGGGTGCATATGGTGGGCCACAAAAGAAAGGAGGAAAAAGGATTAAAAAGGATAAAAAAGGTTAAAAAGGCTAAAAAATTACCCCAAAATTAGCAAGGCTAATTAGGGTCAAAAATTTAAAACCTATAAATAGCATTTTTGAAAAATTATTGTTCACCATGCTTTTACTATGCACAGATGTCGAATAACGATCAAGCAATAGAGTTAGTTGGATGAGCGAGAGTGAGATGGTGAACGATGATGAGATGATCCACAAAGCCAACACCGTACGAGACTTCTATCACCTGGGAGTGCCACCCTAACAAGTAGGTTTCGAACTAAGCTCTATGATTTGATTTTGTAATTTTCACACATGTTTTTGATTTCCAGGGTAGGACGGGTAGTTAGGAAAAAAAATGAGTTCGCCATGGGAGCACAAATTCACCCTTTCAAACAAATTCATTTTCCCTTCTAGCGAATGGGAGATTATGTGGAGGTGAATAGGTGGTGGTGCATTTGCAAGGGCGAACAAGCAGGTGAAAGGGCGATTGTGAGATCACCGAAAATGGAAAGGGTAAATGCGCTATAGCACAGAGGCAGATGCACAATAGAGGGGTGATGGAGAAATCACCCCTTGGGGGAAGGGAAATTACGAACTCACACAAGGTAGAGAAGCAGTCACAGGGGCGAACACGAGTTCGCCCAAGGAGTAAAATGATGAAAGTGATTTCTCCAATTGGGGAAAAAAGGGGGAAAAGGGGTGAATGCATATTCACTCAAAAAGTAAAGGGGTGAACGCAAGGTCATCCATCAAGTAAAGGGGTGAATGCGAGTTTTCCTTTGGTACAAAAGGGTGAATACATGCTCAAGGTAGGAAAGAGGAGAAATCACCTATAGAACAAGAAAAATTGCAGAGAGAAAGGCATAGGGGTGAATGTGCAAGAAAAGGGGAATGGGCGAATTTTCACTACATAGAGGTGAATTCGCTAGACTAGGATAGAGGGAAAAAGAAAGGGTAGAAGAGAAATGGTAAGAAAAAGGACTAACAAGTAGTTGGTAGACGCAGAGCATAGAGACCCTGTGGCCCAAAGAGAGACACTTGACCGTGTTGGAGGTTACCCAAGAGGTGATGACACCAAAGGACCATGAGGCCCTAACACAGGTAGGACTTCTTCACACACTAGGATATCCAACTACAAGGGTGCAGAGACCACTACTGACAACCCTTATGGAGAGATGGAGCTCCACAACCTCCACCTTCCACCTTCCCATAAGGGAGATGATGGTGACATTGAAGGATGTTTGGCATATATTATGACTACCTATCAGGGGAAATTTAGTGATCCCATCAAGCAAACCGATGGAGAGGATCTTGTAAGCCATTTTTGGTACCCTAGACCTCCCCTATTGAGGGAAGGAGTTAGATATCAAGATGCATGCATTGGAGTTGTACCACCCTTACCGCTATTTCTATGTAGGTTGATCAATAGGATCCTCCTCGCCGAAAGGAGTGGGAGATTCTTCAGCCTCAAGATGATTGAGGTTGTTAGGCATATTGTGGAGTGAAGAGATGGTGTATTTTCCTTGGGGACTTGCATGCTAGCATAGTTGTATAGAGATATGCATGTGGTATGTTACAGAGAAGCATTAAGCATGACCCAAGTCACCCTATTACAGGTGTGGGAATGGGAGCATATCAACATCACTTGCCCAGACATCCTCAAAGTAGGAGAAAATGATGAATCCCTCCCAGTGACATATTGGTATAGGAGAGAGCATGGATGGATGCTACACTATAGGGAGGTTTTAGGCCTAGAGTATTAGTAGAGTTTATTTGATGATTTCACAAAGGATCAGATTGTATGGCAACCCTATATTGATTGTCAATTTCAGTCCTCGAGGGAAGAGGATAGATTGTACAGAGCGTACATGTTTTCATAGTGCTATCTAATAGGGAGGGATCCCCTCATTATTGAGTTGCATAGGCTGGGTCATGTTACTCAGTATTTCAACATATGATAGGATATCCCAACAGGGGCATAGATATTTTGACAGATTATCTAGGATGCAGCAATAGTATGGTGGCAAGCCATTCCTACAGAGTATGGCTGACAAGAGTGGGAGCAATTACCTTTGATAGTAAGGAGATGGAGGGGAAGGCAAGATGACATAGGTGTGAGTGATAGTTATGCCACATGGTGGAAAGAGAGACATCCCGTGAGGATCACCACTGTGGATTCGATCATGCCAACATTGGGGTTTAGGGATGAGGATGTGCAGGAGAGGCCCCAGAGGAGGCAGAGAGGCGATGGATAGGGAGGAGGAGAGTAGGTTTCCTGAGAGGAGGGGAGGTAGGAGATGGAGGTGGATGCATCAGCAGTGGAGGAGAGGGTGATGGTAGTATATCAGGGACCCCCAGTCGAGGATCCCATAGTCAAACTAGAAGGAGCACACGCTAACATCCACATCTTGCAGTAGATGTTGCAGTAGTCAGAGGTAGAGAGGGGGCGAATGGAAGAAAATATGGATAGGTTATAGGGGGAAACACTACCAGGGGAGGTAGAGAAGCTACAAGGCCTGCTAGATACTAGATAGGGGAGAGGGATGAGGCATTGGCTATGGAAGAGTAGGTTGTGGAGTAGGCACAAATACTGAAGGGAGAGCGGGATGAGGCCATCGAGAGAGTAGAGGCCGTAGAGAGTGCAACAAGGGATGATGGGCTACAACAAGAGAGGGAAGAGTAGGCAAAGACATAGGTGTAGAGCCTGCAGGTAGAGGGAGATGAGGCAGTTAGGCAGGAAGGATGGGTAGAGGTGTAGTTGGCATCGATGATATTAGCATAGGATTCCTAGGAGATTGAGAGGAGGAGGATACAATAGTAGTGGGATTGGTTTAGAATGGAGAGAGATCAGTTGCAGACACAAGCAACAGGGGAGGAAGACGCGAGGACAAAGGTCAACTACTAGATGGGAGCATATTTTGGGGTCGTACCTAATCCAACATGGAGATTTCTTCCATGCGTATGAGTAGCACCACAGAGGCTTGCACTCTCCCATTCAAGACCATCACATACCAAGGGATACTATGACTATAGAGAGATGCCTCTTCACTGTCGAAGACCTAGGGTAGACTCTCCCTAACGATCAGATGCGGGGAGTAGTGGTTAGGAGGGAAAGAGGGACAAACATAGGATTCTAGTTCTGACAGGTGCCCTAGTGGAAAGTGTGCATATATGCAGAGATGGGACATGGATTTTTGTGTATAGCTTGATTTGAAAAATTCATCGATTCTTTATTCTTTATTGATTCAGGACACCATGATGTGTCAAATGTACCTATATGTATATTATGATTCCTCTGCACATGTATTTTTTTTTATGGACTCTAGATGGAATGTGGATATTATAATGGAGTTTTTACTATAGACTATGTGATAGACACTATTATGGACTTTTTATTTTTGATATATATATGATATGATGAACGTTGACGGTGCTTCTATAAATGATTCCTATGCATATGATTTTGATTGTGATGAATGCACATGATGATGATGGTAAATACATTTATGATGACATGTATGATATGGATGAGATGTATTATGCCTAACACTATGTGATGTAGGATGTGATGATTTATGATTTATGATTTTATGATTTATGATATGGATATGATACTAATGGTTTGTGATGTAGTTGGTGATATGAGTGTGATTTATTATGTATGATGCATGGTTTATGAGATGGATATGTGTGCATTATGGATGGAATTTGTAATGCTTAATTATTATTGTATGCTACACATAATGTTACAGATAAACTACTATGTGAATGTAATGTAATGAAATGCATGTAATGAAATGAACCTGTGATAGGGCAAATTTATGTGTTAGAAAATGAACAACAAAAAAAAGAGTGCAAAACAACAACAAAAGACACCCTACACCTCAAGATTAGCCTAGTTGGATTCAATACAAAATAAAGACAACAAAATGGAACATTTTACCTTGTCTCGAATTGATCCTTTGGTTGGCCCTTCGATCTTTGGTGTTGTATGCTCCTTGGAAGGCAAGAGATGCAAATGTGGATTGTGAGATGGATGGAAAATGGATGGAAGTGGATACAAGTATGAAAAATGGCTAAGTATGGCTCAAGAAAATCTTTTGCAAGAGTTTTGCTAGCATGAATGATCTCTCCCCCAAAATGAGAGAAAAGAGAGGGTATTTATAGAGAATTTGGAATTCTCTAGGGAAATGGATGGTCAAGATTGAGCCACCAAGATCAAGATGTTGGGATAAGGTGAGTTGAAAACTCACAAGCCCTCACATCTTGACATGTGGCATGTGAAGTGGCTTGTAAGATGTGATGTGTTCATGAGGTGGAAGGAGAGTACATGACATGGAGGTAGTACACAGTACCTTGGGATTGAGACAAGATCTCTTCATAAAGGAGGTCCTTGTTCCCATGTGGGTGAGAGGACATATGGGGAATTAAAAATTCTTCAAATATTCTCATGGGGATGAGAGAAGGAATTTTAAATTCCAAGGAATGCATTGGGGGATTAAATGTGAATTAAAAATTTAAATGGGGAAAAAGGGTGCCTTCTCCAAAAGAAAATAGTATTTAATAAGGTTGACTTAGGACACATTCCATATATGACATGGAGATTAGGTTAAGTGATTAAGGTTGTGCAAGTACTTGATTAGACTAATTAATGACAAATTAAAGGATTTCAAAAATTAAAAAGAGTTCACATGTGACTTGATGTGACAAGTCAAAGATCACATGGGGAAGAGAAAAATAAATTTAATATTCCTTGGAAGGATAAAAGGAATTAAAAATTCCTTGAGAGGTTGATTATGCTAGTTAATGAAGTTATTAGAGGAGGGTTAGGTGGCTAAGGGAGATTAGAGGCCAACTTGCAAAAGTTGCAGGATGTGACACATCATAATCAAGGATTAGGCATGTGCACATCCTTAATGATGAGATTACGAGAATAATTAGGATTAGATAAAAATGAGGGAGGATGTTACATGTGAGGAATTAAATAAATGTCATATTTATTTAATTCATTTGATGAAAGGGCAAAGGTATTTAATTATTTAACTAGATTTAATTATTTAACTAGATACCTTAGGGATTAGAAGAACTTTAGAGGTATTAATTAAATAATAGTGATATTACTTAATTAATGAGGATAAGGGAATGTTTAGATGAAAAAGGGAGAAGTTTGGATAAATTAAGTGTCCAAATTTAGGTGTCTACAAAACCTAATACAATGGATTAAGATGCTTAGAATAAAAAATCTATGCCAATCTAAACAACTTAAAATGATCATTTGAATGATAACGAGATGCAAGTGAAATGAATTAAGATGCTTAGACTAATAGATCTATATTAATCTAAACAACTTAACATGATAATAAAAGTGTAAATGGAATGGATTTAAGATATTTAGAATAACAAATATTTATTAATCTAAACAACTTAAAAGGACAATGAAAATGATAGTGCAATGCAACCTAATGGGGTGAAAATGAAATGGACAATGAAATTAATAAAAATGATAATGCAATGCAATAAAATGAACCTAAATGATAATGGAAATGCAAAATGAAATGAATTAATGATAAGTGATATAGTGCACCTGTCAAAACCATAGGGACCTTGATAGGAAGAACAGGTGGGAGGAAAAAAAAATTCCACAACCAAAAATCAACGACCATAGGCTAGGGAAAATGGATTGGGATAAATGAAATGCAATGGGGAATGAATAAAATGAAAATCTAATGCCATTCTATCATATTACGAGCATTGAATTTTTCTATAACATAGGAAATGATATGCCAAGGTATGAAGAACCAAGGCTAATTAGTGTCAAATGCATAGGATTGACACAACAAACAAGAAGGTTATCCCGACACCCCAAAGTCATAAGGGATTTGGTTGGGCCTGCTGTTGGAATAACCACAAGCACAAAAGATGCCCCAACGTAACACAAGAACATGAGGATCTCAGTGGGTATGATGTGGGACAACTAGAAAGAAAATATCACACAAAAAATTAAGCTATGCCCCTATGTTTACTAGTCAAAAGTGCACCATGATATGATGGATCGTGGAAACCCTAACAAGGTATAATAGGAGGCTCAAATGATAAAAAAAAAAACCAAAACTACCAAAAGATCACAAAAAAATTCAAATATCCTTTTCCATAGGACCAATAGGTGAATGGGATTGATGCAGTATGATTTAAGGAAGGATACATCCTATTGAGACCAAAGATGGAGGATATATTAGTTGATCAACATGACCTAAGACACTCAAAACATATTGAACCTCATAGTACCAATGGATTTTGTTGTTAGGACCAACTAGATAAGGACATACTTGATGACAAAATAGAAAAACAAGACACACCCTAAGGAAAAACCTAGGGTCTCAAGGGTTGATGAAATGATTAGCCTTACCTACGTGAAAGCATAAAGACCTTGTAGTTCAATAGACTGACTATGGATAAAAGTAGAAAGATGATGATAAAGAATTAGATGGATGATGGGCACTGACACAAAAGGATGGAAAAAATCCTCAAGGGCTCATCAAAGATGGCCTTGCCTATGTGAAAGTGCAAAGACCTTGTAGTTCGATAAAAGACTGACAACTAACTATGGATAAAAGTAGAAAGAGGATGATAAAGACTCAGGTGGATGATGGGGACTGACACAAAAGGATAGAAAAAAGCCTCAGGGGCTCATCAAAGATGGCCTTTCCTATGTGAAAGTGTAGAGGAAATGTAGTTTGACAAAAGAAGGACAAAAGAGGACATGAGACCTAATGATAAAAGGCACGATGGAGAATCCGAGATGGGGATGCAAGATTGACGACATTGCACCAATATACAGGGGACGAGAAGCTTGGGATTTTGGATAGAAAATCTAACTGTCCAATGCTCAATCAAAATGTACCAAGTAGTGGATGATAGGAGGTAGATGAAGGATGGATGCGATAGGACGCAAGGATAGGATAGATGGAGATGCAAGCACATATGAAAGCGGGATGCAAGGTAGATAATGATTAATCCCTCTATGAATGGCACCTGTTTCCAGGTTTTCACCAATCATACTTATCTAAGGTGCCACCAAGGGTGATTTTCACCATAGGACACATTATTTCTCTTTACTATTTTTGGATTTTTTTTACTTTTATGATTTTTTGTATTTTTTACTTTTTTTGGTATTTTCTTAGGGTAACCCAGTTGACTTAGGTATAAAACTGCTTCAGATGCATGATATTTATAGGTTCCTCCAAGGGCTTCCCCTTAGTTGTAGCAAGCCAATATGCCCCAAAACCATACACTACAACAAATCCTTGTGATTAGCTCCCTTTTTTGCTCTATTTTTTGCTTCCACCCCTATTTTAATGTATTTTTCTCCAATTTTTTGAAAAATTTGGCACTATTTATAGGTATGGCACTATCTTTGGTGTTTTTTGTGCCAATTAGAACAAGCAGGCACTAACTTAGGCACAAATTAGTGCCTAAATTAGCACCCAAATTAGTGCCCAGATTAGTGCCTAGATTAGCACCTAAATTAGCACCTAATTTGACACCTAATTTAGCACCTCACTGAGCGCCTAATTGTTCTGATCTAGCAAGGATTAAAGGGTTAGGGGATTAGGGGTGGTAGAACAAAAAATTATTCCCCAATATTCACTGGCCTTCAATTGCTTTCCTAGATTTTACTTGCATCAAAAGATCTACTGACTTTGATTTTTCATTGTATTTAACATGAAATGCAACAATTTGTGTGACAAGATCCATACTGTCACCAAAATTCCCTTTGTATATACCCATTTATTCCTCTAGATAATCATAAACAAAGTGAATTTCACCTTTACCGCAATACCACAACATCAAAATAAAGGCAACATGGGATGGTAGTTTCTAAGTTAAGAAATAAGACTTTACTGCCATACCACCAAGAGATTATATAGCTTGCGCGATAAAGCGTTACTCACCACCACCCCACAGGGAGAATTATAAGGCAATGCATGTGGTAATACGGTACCTACTGCCATCTCACATAAGGTGATTCAAAGGAGTGTGGTAAGGCGGTAAACAACAAGAAGATAAAACATACACCGCTATACTGTCAGGAGAGTGAGAAACATATGTGGTAGAGCGGTATACACCACAGCCCTGCAACAAGAAGTCTTGAGCAAGGTGTTAGAGTGGTAAGCATTGGAAGAAAAGTGGACACCGCAGTACCATGTGAGGTGGATAATATGGTCGTGGTAGAGCGGTATACACTGTAACCCCACAGTAAGAGGTCTTAAGCAAGGCAATAGTGTGGTAAAAAATAGAAGGGAAGGGAAAAACACCACCATACCACAATAGATATAATAAGAGACGACGGTAGTATGCTAATCGTGGCATCATTACAATTTACATTAATAAATATAGAAAATCACGTCAGTTTCCCTAATACATGCTTCCAAATTAATTTCAAGGATTTGAGCTTGTTGGGAAACTATTTGGTGAAGAATTGGCATTAATATTGATATGAATAAATAACACACCCTCAAAAGCAAGTGAATTTTACTAAGAATGTGCTTAGTTGAAATGCATTGTTGTGGATAGAGTTGAGGACACCGAGAAAAGGAGCTCTGCGAATGATGAGCACTTGGGTAAGTGCATGAATAATCCTCTAAAGAAGCTTGATTGGTGTAGTATTTGGTAGAGCTCTGTTACTTGAAGTCATAGTAGGAAAAATTGAAATATGCGTCCTAAAAGAAAATAATTGGAAGTAAAAGAAAGGCCAAAATTAAGGAAGAAGAACCTAAGGTAAAGAAGATACCACTCTACCAGTCTATATTAGATATACTTCCAGGATCAACCAAGGAGGGAAATAAGAAATTTCTCATAGACATTGCACAAGGTTGTAGGGATGCTCTCATTCCCAAATCTGGGTGGGACTTATTTTAGTATTTTTACAATAAGAGAAATGTGAAGATTCCAATGTCAAACCCTTGGATGTTGGATTTAGTAAAGTTGATTGTCTCGAATGTGTTTATTGATGTGTATTTTATCATATTACTAGCCAAGCATTATCACTCTGCAACCAAGACAATAAGGTTTCCAAATGGCTCAATATTGGTAGAGGTAACCAAAGCTGCTATCATTGAGTGTTTTGGCTTAAACAAGTAGGATTTGACCAAAATAAACCTACAGAAGAGTGAGGATGATTATACCAAGTTAAGAAGAAATTATAAAAGTGATGAGCTACCCCTATATATGAAAAGAGGCATTGGTAACGAAACAATTCCCATTTCTACTTCCACTACTAAACCATTCACAGTGAAAAAATTTTAATATTATTTTGTGAATACATATCTAGCTTTGTGCCAAGTACTAGGGGTGGATGCTCAAGACAAAATGCATATAAGTCTAATGATGATGGCCATGAGAATTCAAAACCTTGAGACTAATATTGAGTATGAATTTTCTTCATACCTTGAGGGGGCGTTGCATGATGAATTCTCACAAGTCATAGAGGATAAAGCACATATTACATTCAAACACTATTCCTTATTGTGCCATTTTATACTATACTAGAATTGAGACCATTGGACTAAATGAATGAACTTGGCTAGAGTGGATGAGCAAAGGAACCCCACACCTATCCATAAGTGGTGTTATATTTGGGATAGCCGATGCAAGAATTCAAGCTTTGCTATATTCTATGAAGATTTTGTGCACATAATCCTTGGAGTTCTTGGTTATTTAATGCCAAGATTTCCAAACAAAATGCAACAATTGTTAAGATCTTTGGCTCTGAGACAGGAATAGGGTTACACACATCATTTTGGTGATTGGTTCTTTCTCCCATAAGTTATAATAATAAGAATCTATGGCTTCCTTATTGCTCCACACATACTGCCAAAGTTCATGCCCCTCAGATTAACATTTCTTGAATTTATGTGGCCAATGATGTGGATGGAAAAGGATGTAATGCACAAAGAATTCTATGGGCACATTTTTTCCAAACTTAACCAAATGTGGAGACTGAACAATCGGCTTAGATACATTGGAGGAGTTGCAATATTACTTGAAGACAAGATATACGTTGGGTTCTGGAAAAGTAAGATCCTTTGACCCCAAAAATCATATGAATAACATAAGGCATAATCTTCTTACCAAAATGATAGTGGCACACCAAGTAGATTATGAGGAAGATGTGATAATAATTTTCCTTACTTTTCCAGAAGTGTCCCTCAGATGGAAGAAATGGGAGGTTATAATGAAGCTTGAAGAAAAGAAGAAGAAAAATGAAAAAAAATTCCTTGGCTATTTTGTTGAAGAAAAGGACCCCATCAGGAGGATCAATCAAATAATTGATAAATTTGAGGATTTATATAGTAAAAGAGAAGTGTATTTTCAGGAACATGGTGGTAAGATAACTACAGAGCACACCTAAGACACAACATCAAAGTCTCCCATGGAGCAATTTCCTCCCAAGAGACAAAAGATAGAGCACTAAGCCATTGGTACCTTATGAGGAGAGTGAAGGGATAAGAGATACTGAAGAGGTGGCCATTGTATTGCAATCATTAAAGGGTGATATTAAGGTTGATCAACCCATTTGTGAGACTAGCACCCATAGGCATGAGGAAAGGATGGATGATGCAGAAAAAACAAGTCCAAAGATACATGAAGATGAGAGAGAAATTGTCACCAAGAGGTTTATAGAGGATGATGATTTCATCAAGACTCCAAAGTTTAGGAATTTATGGACAAAGGTGAAGATAAAATAAATTGAAGAGAAAATGAAGTTAGATGAAGTGGGAATTGAAGAAACAAAAAATAATCAAATGGTGGCACAAACCTTCAATGAATTGAGCGTTGACCACATTGACATTATCCCTCAGAAGGCTAGATAGATGATTTTGAAGAGAAAAATGCTCATTTTTCCTAGGTTGGAATTAAATAAAATGTTTTTGCTTGATCAAGTACAGGTTCAAGAAGATCCAATTTTAGTTGCAAAGTTTGAATCCGATGAAGGAGTAAGTGGAATTGGGTATAACCCCAAAATTGAAACCTTGGCCATTTGGATCAAGTAGAAAAACACTCAGAAGCCTAAACTGTCAGATGTAATACATGAAATGAAATGGGCAACAATGGTAAGAACAATACATGACACCACCCCTTTGGAGGCAGCCACAATGACCATGCACTCAACCATGTTCACTCGTGCAACTTTTAAGGGATTGGAGGGCAGATTAAAGAAGTATGACAGGGAACAAAAGTTCTTAAATGATGAAGTTAATAAGCTTTTTATAGAGAATGTCAAATTGAAAGAACAATTAAAAGGAGCAGGAACTTCACAAAGCAAGGAGATTGTGTTATATAAGCCTCCTAGTGCCCCATTAAATATTGTATAGAGCATTCTGGTCGAGCAAGCAAAGGCTCTTGAGAAGGAAGTGGATGAAATGAAGGAGGCTCAGGATGAAGTAAAAAGGAAAGTTTGTGAAGTTATGGAAAAGATTCTTGAGTACAAAATAAAGTTGGTTATTGATAAACCAGATAGTGTGTATGATAGTTATAAATTACTTCAGCAAGCAATTGATCAAATAAAAGAACATATTCTTGTATTGGACCCCTTGTTCAAAACGTGGCAACCTATTCACCACGCTCTATCTAAGTTATGTAAAGTTATACAAAGGAGTCTTGATGCTCCTACAACATTAAAACTGACTGAGAAAATAGTAAAACTGATTGTTGATGAATTTTAGTATATACAAGGGGAAGATAAGAGGATTGTGGCACAAATGGATTCATTTCATACCTTAAAACAATGGTATACACCGGAAATTGTGAAAGATGATGGTCAAGTAAAAGACTTGGATGAATGGAAGAAGGAATTTGGTCAGGTTATTCATAAGTGTTTAACCCATGTTCAGGGGGATAGTGACACTAGTCTTCATAGGCTCAATTTGATCATGGATGGATCAATTGCTCTTGATATTGGATACATCTCAAATTTGTCAATGATACAAAGGAACTACTAGATAGTCAATGGTAGACTCATCTTGCAAACATACCAAAGATCCATGAATATCAGTAGCCATAATATTTTATGGCGTATCAATGGGAAGAGAAGTATTTGGCTTTAGATGAGTATGCCACTAAAGCGAGAGCATCTGGATGTCTATCATGGAGAGGAAAGATTTTCCAAATTGATGATCATGAGCTTTCTGCGTTGATCAAAGGAAGCACACGTCTAAAGTGTCTTAAGCCTTGTTATTTCTTCAATTATGCAAATTAATTAGTTGTTAGTAAAAGTAGTTTTGAAGGGTCATCTCTATTTGTAAAAGGATTGAAGCTTGTTGCTTCCTATATAAATAGGAAACCGAGGCCATTTTGAGAGGATGATCATATCATATTCCATTTTCATTTCCGTTATAGTAGGCATTAGTAAGAAGATAGATTGCACATTCCACCCATCCATATCATATCAAAGACTTCTGCTATAAATGTATATATTTTGAAACAACATAATGGAGAAGATTATTCATAATTGGTAATCTATTTTGGTGTTCAATTATTGTGCTAAATTTCATGCTTATCTATTACTATTATGTCTCTAAAGTAGTTTCTTCAAGTTAGTTAAATTCATAAGATTTATTAGGGAACATTTGTTGTTATTGTGTGATTATTTTGATTGGGTTATGGTGAGAGAGAATTAAAATCCTTTCAATTAATTTGTCTTAATTGGCTCCCTTGGGGATTAAAATCCTTTAAAGGTAATTAATCTGATTAGTTTCCCTTAAACTAAGAATTAAAAATCCTTTCATAGCATCACAATAATTTGAGGGAATAAAACTAGGATAATTAAAGAAGATTACTATAACAAACAAACTTGCACATTTGCACAAGTTGTAAATATTCCAAAGTGCCCAAAAATTAGAGTTAAGTTGAATATTAGGTTTACCTATCATACACATCTATCTCCATTTCCATCATCCACCCATCAACTCCATTCACCCAATAGATTAGGCACTGGTCAACTTTAGAACATTTTATATAAATTCAATTCGCATTCCTAATTATTCAAACACTCTCAATTGGTATTAGTCATCAAATATTGCATCTACTTCACCCCCATGTGCCATTGTGAGTAGATTGCCTAAATCAGAAGATCATTCTCAAACCCTTAAGTCTGCCCTATTACTCAAGTACACCCGACTAGGTCTAGCAGAGCCTAAAGAGTAGGAGGTGATCAATCTTGTTTTCCTCGTTCATTGGCCAAAAGTGTACTAAGAGACTGACACCCTCTTAAGGCTCAATATCTGCACTTTTGAGACCTAACAAGGAGTTAGGGTTTAAGGGATTAAGGGTCAAAAGATAAGGGATTTGGGGCTTAAGGGTTAGGTAGTTTAATGGTTAATGGCTTAGGGATTATGGTTGATATTATGTAATCTATATATAAACTTTGACAAAAAAAATAAAGGTATGAGTGGAAGGGTGTACCAAAACTCTGTTGGTGTAACTTTTGATCACCTTATGAATGAAATAGAACATCTTATTATCAGAGATTCTCCATGATTGTGTTATCATTTTGTATTTTTCTTATGTTTTCCATACTTATTTATTTGTATATTTGAACGAATATTAGTTATTGAGCCTCAATATTGTGCTTATGTGAATGAATATGCTGATACATTAAAGCATTTACTGTGGATGTTTTTAGTTACATGTTCAAAATTATGCTCAACATAAAATGGAAACTATTTAAAAATAATAAAGTTAACAAAGTTGCTTATTTAAATAATTGTGAGTTACGTGCATTAATATTTTATTAACTTTTGTGTCTTCATGAACATATGTTGATACGAAATGAATGGAAGAAGCATCCAAGTAATCCTTTTTTTTTTGCCAACAATTCATACCAAAGATTGAAAAATTTAAGGATATTGCAATAGGTAATTTGTATTGACAAAAATAATATTACTAAAGCATTTCAAAGTTTAGGCCATACAAACCATCTTTTTTTAAACATGGATTACAAATAATTATGAAAATTCAGAAGTCTTGGTCATTAACATTATTGACTGCTACAATGTCATCCAGTGTATCATTATCAATGTTCATATGTTCTTTCAAGTATTTAATATTATCATCATCCTCATATTGACTTGCATCATCTTCATCATCATTGAAATTTGACTGTAGACCATCTATATTGTTATCATTTTCTATACCATCCATATTGTTGTCTTCCATAACATCATCTAACTCTGGATTGTTGTCTTCTTGTGCCTGAACATAACCATCTTCAACATCATCAAGGATGTCAATTTCTTCGATGTTCTCTAATCCCTCTCTCATTTTGTTGGCCATCATTGTTTTGCTTACTATCCACTAATGCATCGTCAAATACATGTCTTAATATTGGATCATAATGTATGACAAATATCCATTTCAGGTCTAAAATATCTTCATAGAAAAATACCTACACATGAACAACATGCATATATTAGACATATGTTATAACAACTTTATTGATTAATAAACAAATGTATATATTCACAATAAACTATGAGTTAATTGATTAATGATCACTACTTCTTGTTTGATTTAAAGAAATACCTTCTCACAATGAATTGGTAGGACATAAGGCTCCTTATCCTCTGGTAGGAACCATGAGGAATCTATAGAAAATAATCCACTATCTATATCATGTCTTCATGTCCTCTCAAATGCTTTATACCATCTACACTTAAAAATATAACATTTAAAAGATTGGTAATCCAACTCAATAATTTCTTGTATTTTCCCAACATATTGTAGATTCCCTTCAATTATATTCTTATCTTCAGAGCTTGATCGACTGGATTGCTTGAAGTCAACCATGATGCCACAATTGAAGGAACGTCTCTTTACATCTACACTTTCTACATGATAATGTCAACCATATGCCCACATTGCTGGATATTTCCTCGCCCATGAAAGACCATTTATTTTAGTGAAAACAAATATAATGACAAATATTAAAATAGTTAATAGTGTCAAAACTATAAGGAAACAACATTTTGTAAAATTCCAATTGTACCTTTCTTTCACATCCTCTGGACATGTTGATTTCATCTTCTATTATGTTTGAATCTATACCTGCATCTTCTATTTGATTTTGAATTTTTTTAGTAACCCATTCTAGTGTGCAATCTTTTCCCATTCCCCAAGAAAATCAGTGGGAGGTGGAGCATTCCTTGGGTTCGATCGCTTAAATTGTCTCTTTGCTTCTAACACTTCTCTCTTTTTATCATACAGATCAATCCATTTATTCATAAAGTCCATGTGGTATAGAATGGACTTGTCAAGTATAACACTTTCGTCTACACCTATTAATGTCAGCATGTTTATTTCAAACTCCAAATGTCATGCTATTAATTTGACAAATAAATTACAGAGTAAATTAATGATTGCAAGAAAAACAACCACACTAATCATGAATTTAGATACTAATTTCTACTTGAACACCATTAGATTGTGGTTTTTCTCCATCAATAATATCTAATGCTCATTCTTCATCCCAAAAGCATGGCCCATCTTCAAATCCTTACCAAAAATTTCACACAAGAAGAAAAATGCTTCATTCAATACACCCTTTAGCCATGCAACCCTTTGGATGTGCCTTTTGTCAAACATATATTTTTAGATTTTTTGTATACCTCTCAAAGAAAAACATCCACCTCGTTGATACAATACCAGCCAATTCAATTTCATCGACTAAGTGTATAAATAAATGGACTTCTAGGTCCATGAAACTTGTAGGGAGCTCCTTCTCAAATACACATACATTTTTTGCAATTTCCTTCTTCCATTTTGGCACTTCACATTCGTGGATCTCCTTGGAGATCACCCACCTAATATAAGAATAGTAAATTAGTATGAACCTTTAGTCAAAAATTAAAATGCAATATAATATCTCTATGTCTCTCACATGTGAACATTTCATATAACCACATACCTTTTAAATGCTGAAAATCAACTTATGGCATTCCTTAAGTCAACTGTAAGATAGGAATCTCCCCTAATTGCCAATGGCATGATATGCTATCAAACACATTTATGAAAAGATCATTAGCAATTTTTTTTCACAAAACAAAATATCAAAATATATTTAGTACTTAATCAATGTTACTAGTAAATGTTAAATGATGATATATAATACCTTCATAAAATTATGAAAATCATGTGTCTTAAATCCTGTGATGTGTCCATCAATTGTAAAAGCTTTAGTCAATGATGACCCATAGCCAGTAGGTGTCCGTATTGAATGGATGACATTTTTTTAGTTGGTCTAGCTTTTTTTTTCAAAATCCATGGAGCTTCTGCATATGTTTCATTTTCCCTATTTGGCCAAAAAAAAATTCTATCAATTTTGATATGTGAAAGAGAAATATCTCTCCTTGAAGACAAGGTTTCCTTATCTTTTCTTGATATATGTCAAAATTTAGAATCTGAGACATTTTTGAAGATGTGCATAGGATCTAATAGGTGAGATATTAATAGATCCTTCCAGTAAGGGAGCTCATAAAATATGGATTTCCATTTCATTCCTTTTGACATATTAAAAAAAATCCTCCCAAGATTTCAATTCAACATCTTCATACTTCTTAAGCCAATCACCTGGGCCCATAATCATGGGAGGGACTCTATTTTCAACTTTTCCATCAAATTGATTCTTCAGGTGATTTCTAAACTTATGATCTAGTGGTAGAAAAACCCTGTTGTTTGCGTAAATAAATTTATGCAAATCTTTAGAATACCACTCTTGAAATCATTCTGCACATCTTGGACATGCAAATATCCCCTTTGTTTGAAGCCCTGAAATTCAATAAGTAATGTTAATAACATCAAAACAATAGTATAAAACTAAGTATGAAAGTTGGGATGAAAATAAATTACGAGTGTAAATACATAAAGATTTTATCTTACTAGAATAAACACCAAGTCCTAGGAAATCATGAATAGTCCAACATAGCACATAATACAACATGAAGGACCTATTTGATGAAGGACGTGATATGTCATACATTCTTATGCCTTTCCATAACAGTTGCATTTCATCAATAAAAGGCGCAAGATAAAAATTCATGTTTTAACTTGATGTTTTTCGAGAACAATGAGAGTCAACATAAGGCGCTCCTTTCTAACACTCATCCATGGGGGAATATTGTATAATATCAATTTGACTGGACAAACATCATGATTTTTGCTTAGGAAAGAGAATGAGCACACTCCATCAATTGCAAGACCAAACCTGATACTACGAGGTTCATCTTTGAATTTTCTTGGCCATTTTTCCTATATATGTTTTATTGCTTTGGAGTCAGCCAAAATTCGCATGAATCCATCTTTAATCCTGTTCTTTGCATGCTAGTCCATCAATTGTGCAAGTTACTTGCAACGAAACATTTGTTGAAGTCTAGGTATCATTGGCATGTGACGTAAAACCTTCTTTGAAACTATAGGACATTGTACATTTGTATGATATCTCTTCTCTTTGCATACAGGGCATTCTACATTGTTTTGATATTCATCTTTGTATAAAATGCAATAATTTTTACATGAATGAATTTTTTTATATTCAATCCCCAACTCAACCAACAACAGACGCACCTCTCTACAAGTTGATGGTAGCCCATTCTCTTCAGGGAATATTTTAGTTTTTATTTCCCTGTAAGATTTCCAAAGATTAAATCAATTGAATGTTTGATTTATGATGAACATATTTGATATGCCAATCTATACTAGGATTGTTTATATACAATATGGTTTTAAAATACCCTTAAAGAAATATAAATGAATTTGATGAATGTTTATGAATTATGTACACCAATTGACAATGCAAAGTAAGAAATAGATTTCAACTCACTTCAATAGGGTAGTGAATCCTTTGTCTAACCAACCAAATAATGACTTTATTTCTAATATTATTAATGTGCATGCCAATTTTGAGGTTCTACTTGCACCCAATTTGAACACGAGTGTCTTCACTACTTGCTTGATGGAGTCTTCCAGGTTGTTATCATCAACATTACGTTGGTGGTAATTTCCCCTGCTATCATTGTTACTGTCAACCATATGATCATTATTGTCATCATTGTTTCCATCCTCAAAGAAACTTGTAAGCATTTCATTCAATCCTTCTTCATGCACTGCATTTTCACTATCATGATAATCATCATTAAGGCTAGGTGGCATGCCATTAGGGTATGTAGATCTCATAAGCTTTTCAATTTTCTCAACTGGTAGTATTCTCTTTAATATTTCTCTTTTCATCCCAGTATTGTTTAAAGGATAGTTTGGATCACCCCATCCAAATCTTAATAACCCAGTTGGATCTTGGGTATTAGTATGTGTTTCATCAACATCTTCTACCTGTCAATAAATGCAAACATTATTTAATGTTTGGAAACAATTGGATAAATCATAAATGTATCAATTTCAAAGAAATATAATCAAATATGGCTTAAAAAATAAAAAATATAAATTGTATGAACATATATACATCAATTGAATAATGGAACATTATTTTATAGAATTCCTTTTTTATACAATAATTTAATAAAACACAATTTTGACAACATAGTTTATAAAACATCAGTCCACACTCATTTATTATTCTTTGGTTTTCTACCCTTAAGAACATCCTTAGGAAGACCTTGCTCTTCCCTTTTCTTTCATGTAGGAGTGCATTTTAAGAAGGGGTAATCAATCAATAACTCATCCCCAATGGTAAGTTCCATAATAGTCTCAACCATTATCAATCTATCAACCTCTCTTTCCATATCTCCATCTTTATCATTTATAACCTCAACAAATTGACAATTCGGTCTTATAGTATGGTCCCTTCCCTTACTACTATTTATAAATCTTGCAATATTTTGGTGTGTGTATGCATGTCCATCTATATACATAAGATGACCTCTATTTATTTCTTTTCCACTTTCCAATTGGAGACGATGTGTACATATTCAAATTTAGACCATATGTTGATATGCTAGGCTTATATTCTACTAGCCTTCTGCATTCACCACTGTAATATGATGGACCATAATATGGAATTAATATCCTAGTGATTTGTTTTAAATTGTTTCTATGTTTAGATCCCAAATGTAAATTTTGGAAAATAAAGAGGCCTATATTTTCTCCATGAATATTGGAGGGTTGTATCATGTACCTATATCGCCAAAGGTAGTTGTTGATCACTAGGCCAAGTGCAATATAGTCGACGATCAAATGTATCTTTGTAAATTTATCTCAAACTCAGGAGCAAGTCATCATCTCCATCACATTCATACGCATAGGGTATGTAGTCCACCTTCCCCTTGTCTTTAAGCAAATTATGCATCTTTAAACCAGTTCTTGTTTTGTTACTTGTTTTCATCAATTCCTCATCTTTTGAGTTGGTATATTGGCACATATTTTTGTTATATGTATCATCTGATAAATTATCATTTCCCTCTAGGCTAGAAGTCAGTGATCCAAAAAAATTTAAACCAAGAACTTTATCCTACAAGTATCAATTAAGAAAAAAAATAGTTATTTAAATAATATAAAATAATGTTTAAATGAAGTATACATGTTATTCATATCGAATTGGAAAATTCCTTACCACAATTCCTATTAGATTTGAATCGATTGTAGGAGGCATACTATCGAATGGAAGCTCATCATATATGTAATGTCTTTGTACAATCGCTCATTTGAATTGTTTCTTTCCATGACATACAAAACATCCACAAATTTTTTTTTCTCAAAGTATTCATCCCATGCACTATAGTCCTAACCAACCTCTTGTTCAGTGCAATCATTTGTTGTGTCTGTAGGATACATTGCCATATCCTCTTCCACCCACTATCCTCCACGTGATTAACAGTTTTAGGTCCACGTCCACATACATATCTTGCTCTTTTGCTAGTTGAATGCTTAGGCTCTGTATTTGCTCCAATCTCCATCTAAAATAATCAACAATATGCATTACTTTATGTCAATATTGGATAATACATTATAAATTCCAATAATACTGTGAAAAAAGATGGACATATCACAAAATTCCATCAGATCATTTTTCCTAAGTTAAGTCAAAATTTGAGTACCTGATGTCTTACTTCATCTTTTGTGTTGTCATTCGTTATGACACGATCTATTGCCATGGCCTCATCTGGCCACTATAATACACAACATAGTAAATAATGTTTAGTACACCAATTATATCATTTCAACGAATATGCTATCCAACACAAAACCTCACTTTAGTCATATATTTGACATATTGATATCATGTTTTGGCCATCCTAATTTTCAAACTTTTCCCTTGATCATAGAATTACATTTAATCACCATTCCTATGCATTTTCAACCAATAAGTTTGACCTTAGAGGCTTCATGGAAAAAAAATGACTTTATCTCCTTTATGTTGTAACATTTGTGAATTCATAAACACCTTCCTCCTTTGGTTGAGGTTGCTTTCTCTTCTTACCTCTATTGTATCTGCCGATTGTCATATCTTTTTCCACCCACTTTCTTCTCCACAATTTAGTAGTTCTACGTTGTCCACGTCCTCTCTCCATGGCCTCTTCTGGATCCTGTAATACACAACAATGACAATAGTCACATAACAGTTGTGTACCAAGAGAATATTGTTGAAATTATCTTGTTAATATACTCGCTTTTCATTAAGACACAATATGAAAAAAAAAATATGACATTGCAACATTTTTCTCTTCACAAAATGTTTACACGCAAAATATTGACAACTAGAGCTCAAATCTTATGATTAGAAGATGACTTCAAATTCACATCAAAAAGACATTTATTTACAAGCTAACTACAAATAAAACCTATTACTAATAGTTTTAGCTGAACATCCCTTCCATGGTCCCTTGTTATCCTAGATGAAAGAAAACCTATTACTAATAATTTTAGCTAGTTCTCTACCTTACACTTCTTCCACAAATTCATTAAAACCGTAGATATTTTATCTTTGAAAACTAGAGATTGGATTCCTTATTCATGATTAAGACCTACTTTACATTGGATAGTGTGAGAATATTTATCTTAGATAAGATCCAAAACTTTAATTCTTGATTTTTGATTTCTCATGATTGGTGTTTATCCTCCATAGAGGTCGTGGTGAAAGTAGCTAGCTTGGTTATGTAGAAATCCCCTCATCAAATAAAATCCAACAAATATTTATAAATGACTCAACCCATATAAGACTTAAAAATTTACTACAACTTTAATGAAAGATTGATACATAGCATGACCTACTTTATGCTATATGGAAATAATATTTGTAGCTTAATATGTTATGTTTACATAATTAGTATTGCATGGAAGTCTAGCCACTAGCTAAAACCTTTGAAACCTTGATTGATTTAGCTAGCATGTATATATTCACTAACCAAGAGAAGGCATGAGATCTGAATTTATTTGTTTGATAGGTAAAAGAGTTTGGTTTTCAAGTTACTAAAACACAAAACAACTTTTTTTAAGTTCCATCAAATAATGTTTTTATTATGTAAAGTTTCTTAGGATGTATCCATTTTTTTCCAAGCTAGTTGGTGGTATATTGTTGTCACACTAGATTCCAATGTTATAAAACCCTTACTACTTACCTCAATTCCAAATGTTTGTATGAGGAAAATTTTTATTTGGCACAACTAGGCGCTAAATTAGGCACACTTTGCGCCACGTTTGGCACCCCAAAGAGATTACATTTAGGGCTAAAATTTGGCGCTAAAGTCAACATTAACTATGACAACTATAGCACTAAATAATGAATCAAAAATTAAAAATTAAAAAGTCCCACCTGCATTAAAACATACCACACAACAAAAAAACACAAAAAAAACTTTCATACCACAAACTTGAAAAAAATAATTTTCCATGTCGCTCTCATTTTTTGTTTCAGTTGTTTTTTGTTTGTTAGGTTGGTCTTGTTGTTGATCTTTTAGTTTTAAATTTTCTTGTGTATTTGCATTATTTGGTCACCTGGTTTTATTTTTTTACCAGATACAGAGCATAGGATAGACAGTGTTTATAGTGTTTGGTCGTCTGGTTTAATTTTTTGTGAGATATAGAGTAGAGGATAGATGGATAGAAATCAAACCCCTGATTTCACTTTAAACATGAAAACCAGGTATGTTTTTCTTTTTGGTTCAATTTGAATCCATATAAAGATATTTAGATAGAATTTTTACTAATAGATTTGTACAAAAGGGATGCCACCCGGTAGATAATGGCTGAGCTTCGGTTGATTTGGGTTATTTGGTGGTCTTATTTTGCATTATTCATTCCATCACAGGGTTTGAACTCTCAGGAGATATCTCATAGGCATTTAAATCTAGAAAGAAAGTCATTCAAGGTAAAGCTTTCTCATTAATCGCTCATTTCTTTTAAATTTCCCATTTCTTTTAATTTCTTTGATTGGTGGCTTGCTTTCATACCACAAAATGAAAGTTTCATACCACAAACTAGACGGAAAATTTCATACCTGGCATTGTATACTTCATTTTCCTCCACATACTAGATAAAATAATTTTCCCTAGGTCGCCTCAAAATGTCAAGTAATAGAGGGAGGGGAGCAAACAGAGCAAACTCTCGCTCCACAATGAGGTAATTCATTGTCAATTTATAGATTTGTAAATGTTTCCATTGTTTCTTTGATTTTTAGTTTTTAGTTTTTTATTTATAAATTTAAAAGAAGATTATATATATATAGGGACATGATACTGACAAAGATAAAGAGGAATTAGCTTCCATATTGGAGGTACAATTAGTGAACAAATTGGATGGTGTGGATTTGACAATGTTTGCTAGATACATAGAAAAATGATCTAGTAAATCCCTTGAAACATTGCAACCAAATCAATCGTGTCAAAGGGAATCAATTGATTCCCCAACCAGTCCTGGATCGAGAAAAAGATATAGGAGGAAATCAATAACAATAAACTCTAAGAATGTGGAACAAGGAGCAAAAAATTCCAATGTCCTAGCCACTCTTGGGACACAGACTTCTTCCACCACGCCATATTTTGCATCTTGCATTGGTAGCTACGATACCAAGATAGAATATGATGTGGTTTCAGGGGAAGTCTGAATGAAAAATGTTGGAAAAATGTTTGTGAATAGGTTGAAGGAATCATGTCTTCAATAGTTTAAAGACCATCTAAATTTTCCATTCTTAAAGATACCCATGCACCTGCAAAAAGCAGTTATCCATGACATGGAGATTGAATTTGGCACAAGTTGGTATGTAAAGAAGATAAAACTACGAATGTCTCAAAATTGCAAGAGATTTCGGTGCAACCAAACACAGAAGATAAAAAACTCCCTCGTGAGCTAAGACTCAAAAAAGGCCAATTGATGTAAGTGTGAAAGTATTGGAAGAGCTAGTAAAAGCATATGAGAAGTTCGATGCACGGAGGAAGTCTGATGAGGAGAGTACGCAGGTATTTGAATTTGCTCATAAGATTATATCAAATTTATTAAACAATTTTTAAATTTTATTTGTGCATAGTTAAATTGAATTAGTATATGTTTCAGGACAAGGCTTGCAAGGCTAGGCTTAACAAACTTCGTGCCATGCATCACAGTGGCCATAAAGGTTTATAGGCCTTGATCTGTACATTTGTAAGAATATTTAATATGTTAAATGATTTTTTCATTTCCTAGGAAAAATTAAATGATTGCATATTAATTAGTTTAACTAGTCCATGTGCCATGTTTTGACAAGAGGAGAAATATGGTTGCCATCCAACACAATTTGAAAAGGAAATATTACAAATAAAAAAGTGGACCGATTTTGTAATCTGGATGGAGAACGAGGTATCAATAGTGGACTTTCAATAATAGTTGGATATTGTTGTGTTAATATGTCAATTTGTATTTCTTGTGTTGAGTTGTTTATTGATACGCAGGATGAGTTCTATAGTTCTTCTCTATTGGCCCTAGATCCCACTCAATTGTCCCATTATTTCATGTTGAGGAAAGAAATATCATTTTCCTTAAAGGGCAGTGGGTGACATTCATGCCTTATTTTCATCACATCTCTTAATTAGTGACCATGGTCTTTTAATATCTCTTAAGTTTCCTCATTTAAGTTATGAGTTGTATCATTTGAGTAACTTAGTCCCATGTTGATTTGATTTATCTTCTTTTCTCTCAAACATGGTATCTCAAGGAGTGCTTTCTTGAATTCATGTTGCCATTCTACTAAGTGATCCACATGCATTTTTTCCATCCTTCCTCACGATGTTGAAATTCTTTTAACATGTAAGACTGTTTTGATGCATCTTGGTAGGCATCCTATAGGTCTAACACACTCCTTTTGCACCAAGGTCAAGTCATCATGGATTTCTAATGCATATTCGATGAAATCACCTATGTCATACCTTGCAGCCTTGTAGTATTCCACTTGATGTTTCAAATGCTCAATTTCCTTCTTATGCCCTTCCATTTCTCATGTCATTTTAAGGATGTTTGATTAATTTTCTTGTGTTGTGGTGACCCTAGTCGTAGCCCTAGCCATTAGATCCATATCATCTACATCCATTACCATTGCTTCCATGGCTTCATTAAATCTCAAGAGTATACTATGGCATGCAACTTCTTGATCAACAACATGTCAGGTACATGCTTGGGAAAAGTATGGGGTACCTTTGTAATGCCATAGATCTTCCTATATGTTAACAACTCATATAGGGAGTAATATTTTAGGATCTCCAAGATTCTGATCATGCCTTCAGACAACCTAGGGAACCTTTTCTCAAATAATAGCTCATGCAAGGGAGAAAAGAATTGGTCACAAATGCACTCATATTTGGATGAATATTTGTGCTCCCATCAGTCCTAGCAATAAACATGGACAAAATGACATAGGATGCTCCATGTCCAATTCATCCCCAAAGAATTTATTAGCTGCACAAATAATATAACACAAGTAAGAGGTTGTATAGAATTTTGGCTTTGTGCCCATTGGAGGAGACTCAACTCTCATTATTTCATTGCACAAAGTGAGTAACAAAACAACTACCTAGTTTAAAATTGGCCCTTCTTTAGGAAACATATGTAGCAATGAGAAGCATCCTTCTCCCCATAAAACCTGCTAACTAGGGCCACTATGTTTTTTACTAAACCCTTGAGGCTGATGGAAGGGTACCATTTAGTGTTCCTAGAAGTTAATTGTCTAACTCCTCCTCTTGAGATTTAGGCTGTTTCAGGGTTGAAAACTAGGCACTTTTGTTGTAACATCCACTTCTAGGACCCATGGGTGATGTGGCATAGGGCCTTAAACCACCATATAGGTCTTATAGAGAGAGTGTTCAGTGTAAAATCCAAACCTAAGTCCTCTAGAGAGAGTGGGTGGCACTAGACTCCAAGCACCAAAAAGCCATAAAATAGTCCTCTCATGCATGAACATGTGTGCCCAAATGCTAGATCAACCCCACACCGATGGAAGATGAAGGGAAACTCCACATAGAAAAGTAATAAAGTATCTCGTGTGGGTCAAGTAGACCAAATAATCCATGCATGAACCAATAAACAACCTCCATGATGCCTCAACATGTGTGCAAGGGTGTTATGTCATCTCTATCATGCCTCAACATATGTGCCAATACGAAATAAAGTCCCACGTGTGGTGATGAGAAGGTCAATCTATGTCAAAAATTGATGAATGAACATGTGTGAGCCAATGGAGACCAAGTGCTCCATGAAATAATCTCATATAATTTAGAGTAGAAACTTATACATAATATGTCAATGTCTTAATAAAATAGGCATCACAAGATATCACCATGGATCTTGTAATGATTCTATCATTCATAAAAACAAGAAATCACATTCACTGTATGCATCAACATTTAGAACAGAATATAGCAACTGGAAGCACAAACATGAGAGGGAACAAACTGATGCTGAAAACTCCAAGAATTCATTGAGATAAAAATATAGGCCTTTTAACACTTCTGTAATAAATTATATATAACTATCAAATACACTTCCTAAATAATAGAGTCTGATTGTAACAAAATAGTCTGGAACCCCTTGTCTTTGAATTTACATAGTTTATATAGATAATTACAAACTTTGAGCCATTATTAGCTCATGAAACTAACTTTATGCTCTAATTAAAATCAAACATAAATATTTAAAACTGTTGTAAAGATTTTGGTTTGTTTGTTGGAATTGCTACAAGATATTTGGATCATTGCTTAGAAATTGGCAGATAGTTGCATGAAATAAGGCCTTCTACTTATCTTCCAGAAGGTAGGCGAATCTTCATTCCATATTTAATAATGTTGGCCCATCAAGAAGCACTTGGGAAATTATAAGCTATTATTTCACTAGTTGAAAACTCCAAGTCATTATAGTGAGCATATGAAAATGGAAGCAAGTAGTGCACTAATAATTTGAACTTAGTTAAGAGATCAAATTCATCTTTCAACTTATCTACTATAGACTACCCCTTTAGTGATTTGCTGATATATTCAAATTTGGAGTCTTCACTTATGCATTTGGCCAGTAATTCCAAATATTGATTTTGAGGAATCAAATATTGACAATCATCCAAAATGATGGCAAACCTTTCTTAAACAGATTAGTGGATCAAACCTTGAAACCTACCACTTTCTTTAGAATTTCATCTACCTTATTTTGCACACTTTCCATTATCTGATGCTTTCCAATAAGTCTCCTGGCATCCAATATAATAATTGACCTATCATTTATCCTCAATGCTTGCAAACCTTCCCTAGAAGTAGCATTCATAGTATTGATAATTTTATTTACAAGGTCTTTTGGCATATGGATGAGCTCTTCTCTTAAATATATAAACCTCTGATTACTAGACACTTCTTGTTGGTCTGAAGAAGTAGCCTAGGCTTCTTGCAATTAAATTCTTCACGTCTATGTCACATCTAGAATCATGGCATTGTTTGGATTTGAAGTCTCATGTAGGGAACCCAAGGCTTCAAAAATGGTATCTTTTGTTGGCTCAAAAGAATCTAGTTTTTTTGAAAACAATCTAAGCTCTTTAATATTAGCAATCTATAGAAGGACCTTATTGTGCTCGAGGCATTCCATTTTTAGAACTAATATTGATCACTGTTGTTTAGTATCTTGTATGTACATGAAATCTAGATTTTCTACAAGAGACTAGATTTGTGCCCATAATTATCATTCTTAATGGTGTTGGAGATGCCATTCTACTTCCATACTCATATTCATTCAAAATTAGGTCATAGATATGCCCTTGACAGTCCTCAGGTTGATTCTGTTCTGGCAGGTATATGCTATTGAAAATACCACAAACTCTTTTACTTTTTCTCATGCATGCTTAGTAAGACACCATAACATAGGGATTTATTCCAAAGAAATCACACTAGCCACCAAATCTCAATCATCTATAAAAGGCATTAAGGAGCTAAGGTGTGATGAGCCCTAGCTCCAAAAGCTAAAAAATTCCCTACATTTTGTACACTAACAAGCTCCAAAGTCTGGCCTCCAAATATATTTCCAAGTCACTATAAGTAAGGGTTGATTTAGGTATAGAAAGAAAGGTTTGCTTCAACCTTAATAGGTTTTCCCATTCCATCATAATATCAAACTATTGATTGCTAGTATGTGTGAGTCTTTGGCACTATATAGTCCGCTCCAACCCTAGATTGCGTTGTTGTCCTGAATATATTGTCACTTTGGATGAATTCATGTTGGAAATAGAGCTCCAATGAGGTTAAGAAATTAGGGAAAAGTGACTTTATTAAAATAAAAGGAAAAAAGGGCCAAAAGTGGCAAGGGAAATATAAAAAGGGGAAAAAGAAGAGTTCTCTCCTCATTCTACACTAATCACTTTTTGAAAATTACTTGGAGAGCTCTTGATCTTGGAGAGGCTAAGGTTTGGAAGAAACCCTTGTATTATTCATTGGTTTCAGTGGTGTAAGATCCACCCTAGCTAGTCAGTAGTGGAAGATCATTTAGATTTTTCCATTGGATTCAATAATTTTAGGACAATAGATTGTTGGTTGATATTAGAGGAAGTTGTGAAGACTGGAGGGAGATTTCTTGAGCAGTAGAGGGCACCTCTCTAATCTCTGTTATCTTGTGGACAAGCTAGGTGCTATTCCCTTCACTATGGGCATGAGAATTTCTATTTTGGAAGTGTGGGAACCATATCTATTTTGTTGGGTGAGTTCCCTTTAAACATGGGAACATTTCCTTCATTATCTAAGTACATGGGAACTTATTCTCCTTGGTTGGGCACATTTCATTCCATTTGGAGTAGAAAAGGGCCATAGCAGCTCTCGATCTTAGTGTTGTGCAACTTTAATCCTCAAGTAATAGAGTGTGGGCCTACACTACTTAAATCTACATGCTTTTTATCCATAGAACATTTTTTTGTTATTGTTTGCTAGTGCGTGAGACTTATATTACCATTACTAGGTGCATTTGGAAGCATTTACCTTGGGTGTTTTCCACATCACAAGAGATTACTTTTTGTTGGGTATGAAATTGATGCTTAGGGACAGTGTGGGGGCAGTTATCTTAGTGTTGGTTGTTGCTTGATTTGTTTGGAGGGGTTGTGAAGCTCTTGGGCACTAAACATAGTCAAATAACAATCAAGAAGGGAGTTGAATATTTCATCTAGGTGCAAGGAAAGGAGAGCCAACTCTAATAGAATCCCAGGTTTCATTCTTCTTGTTTCTTATGTGTATTAAAATCTATTATAAATAATAAGGTATTTTTTGAATATATAAAGTTATATTATTGCTACCCCTTATTTTTATTTGCATGACAAAGCGAATTAGATAATAGTCCTATGATTTATTTATTTTGTGAAGTTCATAATTTTATTGTTGAAAAAGGAAAATGTACATAGATTACAAAACTGGACCCTTTTGGTCGGGCTGGCACAAAAAAGAGTCAAAGCAAAGACTAGTTAGGGAGGCCTGTATATGAAATTTGGGATTCTCTGCTTGACACAACCAAAAAAATATGGTTCAGTTTTAAACCATTTCCCTTCACAGGGGTACATGATTCTGAGAATGAATGCAAGACATGAAATATAAGATTCTAAAACAAAAAAGACTAAAAAACCTTGACAGAGAAAAACTAGACTATTGGCTTATAGCTAGAAAATCCTAGAGGAACCAAGGCTGAATTGCTCCCAAATTTAGGCAAAGGCTCAAAGGTAATGATGCAACCATGCTCCTCCTTGTGCTCCAATTCTGATTACATGCTCTTCCCCTGCGTCCACTCCTAATTTGGCTCACTACTCTAAGTGGGAGGATGAAGGTGCTCTTTCCCCTTGGCCTGAATGGTGTCAGACATGAGTGGGAGTCTGCCAGTGAAGCCAGTGGTGGAATGGGGTGGTGAGCGCCCAATCTATCTGCCAAGGTGTCCAGGTGCACCCTAGCCTGCTCAAGAGAAAAATGGAGATCGTGGGCTGAAGAAGTAGCCTAGGCTTCTTGTTGTTGCTAAGCTAAGGGGGTTCATCCCAAAATGTTTTTGAGTGCCCAATATGGGTTGACCACCCTGGGGGGATCTACATATTCATGTTGCATTTCCAAATAAGGAGCCTCACAGTTGTCAATCTCCTCACGAATGTGCATGGGGATGCTTGGGTCATAATCCCTACATAATTCCCAAGACTGATAATTGTTGCCTCTACTTCCTCGCCCCATGCTACCATGAACCACTCTTTGTTGCAAGCAAGGTGCCATGACAAGCTCTAGAATGCCACAAACTATAACCTACATTGAATTGGCAACTCCCATTGCTAGCTCCACTCGAATCCAGAAGAGTATCCGCTATCCCCATGTTGAGCCTCAATCCATTGAAAAGGTGAGGCCCAAATCCAATGCAAAAGTCGTCAAAGCACATTTACTCACCATCGCCACTAGTGCTGGAGGGGGGAAACAACAACCCATGTAGAAGTGAGGGGAAATAGAAATTAGAGTTAGATGGACTGGTGGGCCAAGTGCCCATGTACTTTGGCCTGCTGCCATGCTATGTGCCAGCTATCTCAAGATTGTGGTCACCGGTTGCTGTGAGGAGGGGAGGATCAATTTCTGACACAATTTTTTGATGAACACCCACATCTGGGGATAATATTCCTATGATTTTGTTCAATTCTTCGGTGAATTAACACCTCAAAAGACATTTTTTAAGACTTTAAACTCAGACCAGCACCTATAGCCAACTAAAATCAGCAAACATAGATGGCATGTGAAATGTTTGACAATAGTCTTCACTCAGAAATGTGGTATTAAAATGGGTGGAAAAATTAAGATCAGTGGTAGTGGTATTAAATAATAGTAAAAGTTTTTTTTTCTGCAGTAATTTAATAAATATAATTGAGTATAACTAATATCCCTTTCTTCACTATTATAGGCCAAGCATGAGAGCAAAATCATGGTTTTGAAGGAGAAGCTTCAGAGGATTCAAATGTTTGCTGGTGAAGACGTTGCCTCTTACCTTACAAAGGTTAAATTTGTTCATTATGCTTTAGAGGATATTTCCTAAGATGGGTGGTATCTAGACAGTGGTGCCACATTCAATATGACAATGGAGTGTGATCTATTTCAGCCATCTAGCTCAATAGCTACTAGATGCTTGGTGAGGTGTGGGATCCACACAAAAGGAGTAGTTGGTAGAAGAGAGGGCTCAATTGTATTTGAGTTAGAGTCAGGATGGACTATAGCCTTTCATCATGTTCAATATGTTCCTCATTTGAGAATGAATGTGCTCTTAGTTTTAGCCTTGGAGGGTCAAGGCTATATAGTTGAGTTCACATGAAACTCGGTACAATTATGGCTAGAGGTAGCTCTATATGCTAAGGATTGCATCATACTCGAGATCAATGAGTGACAATTTATCGAGTATGGGGTTGACCTCTTCATCGAGAGGGACATAGAGCTAGTTATGAAGCATTTTTTAGGTGGCAGGAGGACCGCCTTAGCAGACCAACTTGGTGGGAATGGACCCAGTTGGAAGAGATGGGATACTCAGATGACTTCAACAGAGCTTTAGTAGGTAGCCACAACATAGATGAGGTTGAGTTTCGAGATTCAAAGGAAGCAGGTTGCTCTAGTTCAAAGGGAGTAGTAGTAGCTGCAGACATAGATCATGGAGGAGGTAGCTCCAGCCAAAGTAACTCCCTGCTAAGAGGGACTGTTAGTTTTCTATGTAGCGAGGTATGTAGTGAGGTCGTTACTTTCACATTGGGTGTAGCAATGTAAAAAGTACCTTTATGTATCTCATCCATGGCCAATTTGTTTCTTCATTCAATAGGTATGGAATCTCTATAAATGCAATTTCAAGGCATATCATTATACCTAGCACTAGGCCTGTTATTATATACCTGAGTGTCTAGTATGATTACCCTATTGATTTACTTATCTCATGCAAATATAAACACTAATATTTGAGTATCATTCCACAAATTTGAGGATTTATATACATCCCTATATGTTCAACTAGAAAGAACATATCTTAAACGATCAATATTCATGATATAATCTCTAGTTAAAAACATAATAAAATTTGACTTTCAATATTGACTCTAAAATACGGGGACATATAGACTAGTTAATTCTCAAAGAACCTTTGAAGCATATTACAATGTCAAAATTTCCTAGAAAAATATCCATTTTTGAAATATAGGAGAAGAAGATATATAGACAGGTTAACTCTCAAAGGATCTTTGAGGCAAACATAATCATATATAGCACAAAATGCAGAGGGTTGGCACTTATGGTTATGTAATAAAATTTACAGTTGATAGTTAAATTGTATAAAAAAAAAACTATGATCTTTACTAACATTTATTAGAATTGTTGCATGTTTTACATAATTGGAATGACATATTAGTTGTAACTTTTTTGAAATTTTATTATGGTATGTGCACTTTGATATGATGTAATATTATTATGGTTTCATTTCATATGTTGTAATATTAGATATATAACAGAAAAATAAATTATTGCATGAAATAAGAAATAATTTTTCATTTTAAATGTTTTTTTTGTAGAACATAGGTCTTCCAAAAGATCAAGATGATCCTCATGATATAGATCCAGAATATGTTGGTTCTAGTACATATCACATGGCGGAGGATGATTATGACACAGATACAGAAGACACTGAGGCTGATGATGATGACGACGACGACGATGATGATGCAGTGGTTGGTAGTAGCTAGTGACATTCATGATCATATAGACTGCATCATGGATCATTGTTGATATATTGTTATGATGCATCTTGTCATGGTTAATATCATATGTATCATTTTCATGGCTTGCAGTACCATACTATTGAGTTGTATCCTTTTGACATGTATCATTTTGACTTATAACATTTGGACATGTATCATCTTGACTTGTATCATTTTGAGTTACATAATTTATTATTTTTACTTATATCATTTGTACATGTATCATTTTGACTTATGTCAACTATTGGACATGTATCATTTTGACATGTTATTGATATATTGGCATATTTGACTTGCACTTGTTTTAGTTATATATGATGATGATGTTATCAGCATTGACTTGTCAATTTATGTATATTGAAAGTGGTCAATGATTTTTGGATGGATATTTATTATGTATGATGATTTTAATTTACTCCTTAGGATGGATGTTGTCAAATTCATAAATTATAGATAATTAACTCACTTGTTTTAATTATAGATGATGATCATGCTATAATAATTATCTTGTTATTTTATATATACTGGATATTGTTGTAGATTTTATTTTGATGGAGATTTAATAAGTATAATGATGTTAATTTGAATAGATGTCCATTTCCCTAAAAATTCTTTATAAATATTATCCTATAAAATATTTCAAATGCTTCAGGGGTCTTCAAGTGGATGGAGCACATATCAGTGAGTTAGAGAGTATTCTATCAAATAGGTTTGTGATCTTGTCTCGCAAAGAGGATAGAATAAGATGGAGCTGCTAAAAAATTGGGGAGTATCAGGTTAAGCTAGGCTATAAGGTGAAAGATGGGGGGGTTAGAAAGCAAGATTGGCCCACTCACATTATTTGGAACAAAAATGCCTCCCTAAGGCTGGAGTTTTCACATGGTTGAATTTGCAAAGGAAGATCCTTATAGAGGATAGGTTGAAATTGGTAGGGGTTCAAGGACCTGGTAGATGCCCTCTTTGTAAAGACAATGAAAAATTAGTTGATCATCTCCTCCTGTATTGCTCCTATATAGATTTTTGTTGGAAATTATTTGAGTAAATTGAACTGGAACTCCCCTCTACTAGCAAATTTAAGGAGTTATTTCAAATGCAATATGACTTACTCTATAATCATGAGTTATTTAAGAGGCATCATATATTTAACTAATTAAATTGAAATAAAATATATTAAATTAATAAATGGAAGTAAAACAAGAAGTATTTTTAGAAGCAAAAAGGAAGCAACAATGGAAGCCAAACTAGAAGCAATCTTGGAAGCAAAACTTGGCATTATCTAGGAAGCAAAAACATAAGCAATTTAGGTAACAAACAAAGAAGTAATAATGGAAGCAATTTTAGAAGCAACAAAATATGCAATAATAGAAACCATATTAGAAGTAACAAAAGACATAAAAATGGAAGAAAATCTAGATGCAACAAGTGACGTTATATCGGAAGCAAAATTAGAAGAAAAATTGAAAGAAAAACTAGAAGCAAAATTGGAAGCAAAAATGGAAGCAAAATTGGAAGCAAAACTGAAAGCAAAATTGGAAGAAAAACTAGAAGCAAACTTGAAAGCAACACAAGAAGCAAAATCGGAAGCCAAAATGGAAGCAACAAAGGAAGTCATAATGGAAGCAAAACTGGAAGCAACAAAGGACGTCATAATGGAAGCAAAACTGGAAGCAAAAAAGGACGTCATAATGGAAGCAAAACTTGGCATCAATTAGGAAGCCAAAAAAGAAGTTATTTTCAACGCCATACCAGAAGCAAAATAGGAAGCACGATTAGGAGCAAAACTAGAAGCATAAATGGGAGCAAACATAGAAGCAAAAGTGGAAGCCAAATTGGGTGTTATTTCTGACATTAAATTGGTTGTACCTCCCGATGTTATTCCAGGCATTAAAGGAGGCACTATTGCTTGTGCTACTTTTTCGATGCAAAATTCGATGTTAAATCCAACACAGAATATGACGCAAAAAATGACGCTGAAGAGAACATGCAGTTTGGCGCCAACAGAAGTGTCAAATTCATGAACTCAAATGCACTAAATTCTGGTGCTATTTTAGGTGCTAATTGGCTTTAAATTTTCCTTTCTTTTCTCAATCCTATTGGGTACGTTGGTTCTCCTTGAGGACTAGATCACCCACTTGGAACTAACGAGGACAAACCTTCTTGTTGTAGCTCCTCCTAAGTCGATGTTGATAAGCCTGAAGATGATTGTAGGCCTTAAGTCACTCCTCATCCAAGAGCTCTAGCTAACTCAATTGTGCAACATGAGCATCTTCATCACTAATCAAATTCTTTAGAGAGATATAGAGTGATGTGATCTCAAGTTCAATCGAAAAGATGGCGTCTATGCCATAGATAAGGGAATATCGGGTCGCACTAGTAGGGGTGGAGATGGAAGTGCGATATGCCTAAAGGGCGGGATTAAGGTGGAGATTCCAATCAAAAACAATATTATTAATGACCTTCTTAAGGATTTTGATGATAGTTTTGTTGGTAGCCTCGGCTTGACAATTATCTTGAGGGTAATAGGGAGTTTACCAACGATGTTGGATGTTGTAGGTTTCACAAAGGTGTCACATGTAATGGTTCTTGAAAGGCTTTCCGTTTTTGGTAATGATGGTGGAGGGTATACCATATCTGAATAGAATATGATAGAGGATGAATTTAGATATCTGAATGCCAATGATTTGGGAAAGTGTAATTGCTTCCACCCACCTAGTGAATTATTAAGTGGTACTTATTATGAAGGTATGACCATCAGATGAGGGGGGATATATCTTGTCATTTAAATTGAGACCCCATTATGAGAAAGGCCATGGTGCAATGATAGGTTGCAGATCTTGTGCAGGAGCATGAATTAGATCTGCATGTTGCTAACATGGTACACATTTCTTGACAAGTTCACAAGTGTCATGCTCCATAGTTGGCCAATAATACCCTGCTCAGAGAAGCTTCTTCGCTAAGGCCATCCCATTAGTATGATCCCTACAAACATCACTATGCACTTCATTTGATGCAACATGAGATTTTGATTCACTTAGACATTGAAGGTGAGTACCATCATACCCTCTACAATAAAGTGTATCCCCTATGATGGTGTAACAAGAAGTGCGTTGAATGGAAGATTTGTGTTGGTTAAAATTCAAATTAGGTGGGATGATGTTGTCATGTAGGTAGGCATAAATATCATGGTACCAAGGTGATTGGGGACCTACGATTTTGCACACCATTTCATTGTCTAGAATATCATACGCTAGGATTAATAATTGTTCCACCAGGAACTCGCAATCCATTCGGTCTTTAGGAATTTCAATAAGGGAACCGATTGTAGCCATTGCATCAACAACTTTGTTTTGTAATCTAGGGGTTTTCCCAAACTGGATATGACTGGAGTATTTCTTAAAATTTTCAACCATGCACTTATAAGGGAGAAGCTTATCATCCTTAGTATGAAACTCATCATTGACATGTTTGATTATGAGTTGTGAATTGTGATAAACATGAAGATGGGTTATATTCCATTGAACTGTGATTCTAAGGCCTGTGATCAAAGCGTCATATTCCACAATGTTGTTTATGCACAGGAATGCCAACCTAAATGATTTCGAGATATAGTCACCTTGAGGGGTGACAAAAAGGATACCCACACTAACTTCATTGTGAGTGTATGACCCATCAAAATATAGTGTCCAGGTATCTAATTATGAGACTATGAAGACTGATTCATCAGGGAATTCAACCACTAATGGATAAGCATCTACAAGAGGAGCATTAACCAACTGATCTGTAATAACCTACCCTTTGATTGCCTTGTGGTCCACATATTTAATATCAAACTCACTAAGGAGCATGACCCACTTATCCATGCGACCAATTAATGAAGTTCTTGATAACAAATATTTAAGTGGGTCAACTTTGGATATCAATTTGATTGGATGGCTGATGATCCGATGGATATTTTTAGTGAAAAATGAAGTGTCTCCAAATCTCTAGATTTCAATACCATCAGAAAGATCTCGACGTCCTGATTCCAGCGCAACTTGAACGGAGTGAAAAGGAGTCTATTTGTGCAAGTTATGGCCAGTCAAACCTTGGGTCAAATTAGTATCAGAGGGCGTCTAGAAGGCAAAAAAATGATTGTCTCAAAAATCTATGGAACTAGTGTCATCACAAAGAGCTCGTCGAGATGATTCCGACGGCATTTGTTTCGTCAAAATCCGACATTGTATGCTCAACTTATCAGTAGTCAAAGTTTGTGCAAGGAGTGTTGACTTTTGACCATACAGAATGTTGACGTCATCATTCCGTACTGTACGGACAGTGAAGTGGACCAGTCAGAATTTGACACATTTCATCCATGTTAGCATTGTATGGACCCAAACACAGAGCGACATGTGGCATCCGGACGTACAGTCATCGACACAATTAGCATACACGTCGACGTCCCAGTCAGCACACGTCATCGCACAGTTGGCATCTTAGTCTGCATACACGTCAGCGTCATCAGCTAATCAGGCTTCACCACGTGGCACCTCCCTGGCATGCCACGTGGCCTATCTCTCATCCTCCAGTGACTTGTGAGTTCATTTGTTTGTTAAAAAAAGAGTTGTTAAGCGGGCTCGAACCCGCAACGTCCTCCCTAACTGTCGGTTGGCTCACCGTTGCACCAAACCGTGCATGCTTAACTATATATGGCAGGCGGTTCTTTTTGTTGAAGAAAACTTAGTAAATGGCTAATAAAAGCCAGCGGCGAGGGTTGAACCCCCAACCGCTAGCCTAACAAAAACTCAAACCGCTAGTAAGCCATCAAATGGCTTTAATAAATATAGTGGCATCTATTGGTTTTGTTAAGTGGTTAACCCTGAATGCCTTAAAATATAAACAAACCCTCCAATATTCAAAACAATAATCCTTTAATAGGGTTAGTTCAAAACTAATAAAACAATAAAAGCCCGATGGGAATAAAATGAAGGGCTTAAATTTATTTTATAAAGTGGGGGTTATTTTTAAAGATTTCTTTGTAAATTTGGGAGATTAAATTGTTTTTAGGAGATATGGGGAAATATTTGTAAATCATTGGGTTATGAGCCAAATTGAGTAATATTTTTGTATAAAAAGGGTTGTATGGGTGAGAGTTGAGTTAAGTGATTTTGATGTGAAATTCAGATTTTTTCAAGTTGAGAGAAATAGGTGTCGGGTGATATGAAGAAAGGAAATCTTTGAGCCATTCTTGTACGTTGGAGTTTTGTTATGCTACCGAAGTGCTCGAAGGAATGGTCTTGGTGCATTTGTAACTGAATTTCGGAGATTAATCGGATCGGTCGTTCTCTATTGGAGTTGACCCGGAGACGTAGTCACGTTTGTGGCGAACTCCGTAATCAAACTCTGTTTGCATATCTCTCTTTCTTTCTCTCACTTTCTTTCATTTTTTTGTTATCACCTTGTCATTTTAATTATTGTAATTATTTCCATGAGTTAATTTTGTCCTAATTAACTTAGATAAATCTTTGTAAAAGTTAAGCATTTCAATTATGCAAATAGTCTAGATCCTATGCAGATCAGCTGAGCATGTAATGACCTAGTTTTTGTGAACTAAAAACAACAGACATGAAAGCTTTCTCAATGGGAGAATGGTTGAACTCATATCATACAAGTGTACGACTGATGTAGTAGATGGCACATTCTTTGGAAAACTCATCATGTTGGGCCAATAATTCCCCCAGTGCAACAAAAGTGGTCAAAATATATAGCAATAATGGTTTGCCAGGAATGAGAGGCATTAAGATTGGTGGGTTGGAAAGATACTCCTTGATCTTATCAAAGCCTTGCTAACGTTTTGGATCCCATTTGAAAGTTATATCCTTGTACAAGAGGTGAGTAAAGGACTAAAATTTATCGGTAAGTTGGGCAATGAAATGCCTGATAGATTGAAATTTCCCTTATAGGCTTCTTAATTGTTTGAGATTTCTACGTGGGGGCATTTCCATTATAGCCTTAACTTTTGTTTGATCCACTTTGATACCCCTTCTAAACATAATGAATCCTAGTATTTTGTCAGATGTGACACCAAAAACACACTTCTTAGGATTTAAGTTGGGCTTATACTGTTCCAAATGCTCAAAGATCTACCTCAAGACTCTCAGATGATCTTCTCTAGTTTTTTACTCTCCTAGTAGATCATCAACATAGTCTTCCATTATAATGTAGATGAGGTCATGGAAGATAACTTTCATTACACATTGATATGTTTCCCCCACGTTCTTAAGGCCAAAGGGCATGCCATTGTAGCATAATGTACCCTAGGTAGTAGTGAAAGCAGTTTTGTGCTAGTCTTCAAGCGCAATTTTAATCTGGTTATACCCTGAGAAGCCATCCATGAGGGATAGCATGGAATTCCTTATTGTGAGATCCACCAACATGTCAATATTGGGAAGTGGAAAGTCATCTTTCGAACAGGATTTGCTTAGATCCCTGAATTTTGTGCAAATTCTAATGCCCACAACGGGCTTGGCCAAAATTACTATATTTGATATCCAATTTGAGTAATCAATTGGCCTAAGAAACCCAACTATGAACATGTTTTCTAGTTCCATCTTAACAAGAAAGGCCACTTGTGGATGCATTTTTTTGAGTTTTTGTTTGACTAGCTTCGCATCTGGATGCACATCAAGATGATGGACGACCAAAGTGGGATCCAATCTTGGCATATTAGAATAAGACCATGCAAAGTTGATGATGCCTTCTTTCAATAGATTGACAATGGCAAGATACTCCTCTTCGGACAATGATTTTTCCATGTAGATGATTTTAGGTTCTTCTATGCCTAAATTAACTTCTTGTGTCCCTTCAATTAGGATCGAAGACCATTCTAAAAAGTGAGTTTCAATAATGCGAAGATGAAGAACCCCATCCTCTAGCGCCTCATCAAGGTTTTCACTAGTGGATACACCCTTTGTTTTTACTTTTGTTTAGTCAAGAAGGGCCTCAGAAAGGTTTTCAATAGGTGACCCTTTTTGTTTTGTTTCTTTTTATTTTTGCAATTAGGGTGTTCATCTTCCCCCAATCTCATAAGGTGTACATATTCTTCCTCTAAAGGAAATATATCAATTGGTGCACTCCCTCATAGGTCCCAATCAATGAGGTCAGGGTAACAGAGTGAAAGGATAATGGAGAAAATGGATGTTGAATCAAAGAGAGAAAGAAGATCCACATCATTGTAAGAAAGTATGATAGCCTCTTCTTCAGGTATGTCTTCAAGAAAATTAGTTTCTGAGTTAATGTTATTCGAAGTTCTAGTAGATCCTGCAGATCCCTTTTGTTTCTTATTGTAGCCAAGACTAGGGTGTTTAGGATGTGTAGGTGTTTCAATGGGTTGTCTCCTTCCATGCTCATCAACACCAAGTCCTCCTCCTTAATAATTATACTTTTCTGCTAGCTTGGAAGCATGAGGATAAATTTCTTGGAAGTACTCAATAAGGGGAGGCAAAGGTTCAAGTTCCTCTCTATAAACCCGTTGGCTAATATCTTCATTTGCTTGATCTTGCAATGTTCCTGGAGAATAAAATGTTGTGGAATCCACATTCTTGGAACCAATGGTTTTGGTATTTGATTCTTCCTTTTGTATAAATTGAGACAATTGGCCATAAGTGTGAGGAGATGGAGGCATTGTTGCTATGTTAAGTGCAATACGCATCGCATACTCCCCATAACCCTTATCAATGATCTGGACATTGGTGATGGTGGACTCGAATATGGAGGATGTATTGGATGATGGATTAGAAGATGAAGTGGAGGGTGATTCTTGAGTAGCTACCACTTCTACTCCCAAACAATATCGTGAGTGTGGGAAAGAGGCCTCAAGAGCACGAAAATACTAGAAGGTTGGGGTCAACATGGATAGTGACTTCAACCCCATTATATGGAAATTTCATGCACTAATGTTATGTGGAGGGGATGGCTTGCATGGCGTGAATCCATGGTCAACCAAGGAGGAGGTTATATGGTAAATTCAGATCAAGGACATGGAAAGTAGTATATAGCACAATCGGCCAACCTAAATGGGAAGGAAAATTATACCCTCTGAGTCTCTTTTTGCATTTTCATATGCCTTGATTGTGATGGTTTGATTGTCTAATTTAAAGTGAGTGTACCCCACCTATTTTATAAATTTTAAAGTGCATAGATTTAGGGAAAAACCATTATCTACCAAGATCCTCTTTACCTTATGTCGGGTGATAAGGAATTCAATATGTAAGGCACAATTATAAGATGGATCAATTTGTGGCATATCATTTTGGATAAAACCTAAATGATAGGTAGATGACAAGTGTCCTACTAGAGTCTGGAATTGAGTAGGATCAATGTCATTTGGTATGTGTGCATCCTATAAATATTTTGTGAGAATTTCTTGATAGACTGGGGAAGACCTTAGCAAATATAGGATGGATATTTGTGTGGGGGTCTTTCCAATATGATCAAGTATGTTATATTGTGAGCTCACAGGGGTTGGATGGGATGAACTAGAAGGCCTAGGAATTGATATGTGAGTGTGATGAGTGGTAACAATGCATTGGGGATCTTTTTCTTTGACACAAATCATGGATACACGTGGGTCCACTTGGGTAATGCACGTAACAATATTATCATAATTATATGGCATCTTGTTATAACTAATATCGTTTGTGTTGTTATTTTGGTTTTTATTGTCAGACCTAAAGTTTGCATTTGAAGTGCTAGGACCTTGGTTATGCTCGGGAAAGGCATTTTGATATATTTGCAACTGAGCATTAGACGAGGTAGATTGGTTCACATCCACTACAATGTCTCCTTGATCAATGAGATCTTGGATGTAACTTTTAAGCCATTGACATTTGTTGGTGGAGTGGCCCTTAATCTTATGGTAGTCACAATATTCATTTTCCCTATACCATGCAGGTTTTGGCTTCGACTCATCAAAAGTTTTGGTAACGGGATATGTAACCACATAATTATCTTGGAGTAATCTCTTGAAGACTATATCTAGGGACTCTCCTAAAGGAGTGAACATTCATTTTGTATACCCTTGATTGATTTGGTTGGACTGCAAAGGAGGGCGGGGTACACCTGGTGGTACGGATATGACATTGGTAATTGATGGTGGATGAGAGACATTTTGTGATCTCTAAGATATGATACCTACCCATATATGCTTAGTGTCATTGACATCATCATTAACAACATTTTTATTTCTATTCCAATAGCGTGATTTTTCTCCAAATTGTTTGTCTTAATCCTCTTTCAAAATTTTGATGAGCCCTTTAGCAATGAGGGCCTTTTCAATAGTGGAACCCTTCTCAATGACCTTCACAAAGGTGGTGACACAATGGAGATGCAAGTTATGATCCAACTTAGGATGGGAGTTCATGTCAAGGATGCCAACTAACTCCTTTTCAGGAAGAGTGCACTTAAGATGGCTAGCTAAGGTTCACCACCTTTGTAGGTAGCTAGCAAATGTTTCTCCATCACGTTGTTTATCTTTTAGGAGATCTAAGGTGTTTATGTCTTTCTCAAGATTGAAAGAGAATGGGTGACAAAATTCTCTAAAAAATCAACGAAGGTAGAGATCGAACCTCGTGGAAGACCCATGAACCACTCTAGAGCTTGTCTTGTTAAGCTTCTAGGGAGTAACCGAAGAAGGTAGTTATCATTATGTAAGACCTCCTAAAAATTCATGTAGAACTCTTGTAAGTGGTTTTTTGGATCACCCTCCCCTTGTACTTTTTGAATTTCGGGATTTCAAAATGTTTCGGGAAGGGGATTAAGGAGATGGATGGATCAAAAGGGTATGGGAAAATGTCCTCAAACTTGAAGGATTTCTTTGATGTACCTGCTTGCAAGTCCTTCAAGGAAACTTTCATGTCCTCTCATTCTTTATTGACTGGTGTTGATGGGGAAGGACCTGTTGGATTGGATTGATCATAGGGAGGATATTGTTGATACGCTGGCAATTGAGGCTGAATAGATTGATCATATGACGACGAAGGGTATGAAGGGATTTGTTGATGTTGGTCGGCATATGTGGGTTACAGATTGGTATAAACCTGCTAGTGTGATGGGGGGGCTTGATAATATGAAGAGGCACCCTATTGATAGGATGATGGTTGTTGATAGTAAGATGGATTAAATTGGTAATCATACATAGGTTGTTGCTAGGAGATGTACAGAGGTTGTTGTCAGTTATATTGTTGATAGTAGGTGTTTTGTGGTGGTTGTTGTGCATTAACGTAAGGTGGTTGTTGTTGGGATGGTGGCTCCTAATTGTAGTAAGAATAATTAGGATTGGTGTTGGACACAGTAGGTTGAGGTCTAGGTGTGTTTGGTGGAGGAGGTGGTTGATAATAAGTGTTTTGCGAAGGAAATTGATGATAATGAGGTGAGAAATAGTGAGGTTGAGGCTACGAATGATACTGGTATTGTACTATAGGGTTACCTTGAGGTTGTTAAGGGGAGTTGTTGTGGTTGTGGAGTGATTTGTTGCTAATGTGGTGGTTGAGACATGGGTTGTTGGTAAGGTGGTTGTTGATAAGGTGGTTGTTGGTAAGGTTGTTATTGTTGATGTGGAATGATTTGTGGTTGATGAGGTTGTGATGGATTACCCTAAGGTTGATGTGGAGGTTGAGACGGTGGTTGTTGTAAGATGGAATGGCCAGGATTGGGAAAAATATTTTGTTGTGGTAATAGTTGTGTTTGGATGAGAGGAATGTGAAGAGGCATAGAAGCAAAAGGATTGGACGTAGTGCCCCTAGTATTTCCCGATGGCTGACTTGATTGGTTCGGTGGATGAGGTGGTGAAAATGGTGTGGGGGTAGGACCTTGCGAATTAATAGGACCAGGACCTTGAGGATTGCTAGGACCCTATAGATTGGCAACTCCAGGTGCCACACCCATTATTGAAATTCAAACAAGAGAAGTTGGGATTTGATAATGAATATCATTACCAAATTCAGGTAGATACCAGGTATGCTGTGGGATAACCTGAGGAATCTTTGGGACTGACAAGCCTAGATTAACCTGAGAAATTTGTGGATCCTATGTTGGAGGAGGGGGTATGATGTTAACATATTGTGATAAATCAAACCCTAGTGGTGGATTGGTACTCCTCATAAGCAATGTGGCAAGGATTTTGTCCCCAAGCTCACCAAGAAGATGGTCACTTATTTGCACATTGGTAGGATCACTAAGATATTCATCAACAGTCAGCTCAGGTTGGTCAACCATGCCTTCCTCAAGAGAATGGTGAGGGTGAACTTTTGTGTTGGATTGCGAAGAGCCACTATTAGTGGGTGGATTCAGAGGATGTTAAGGCTAACCACTATGGGATTGTTGTACCTCCATGAGTTTCTTTTCCTGTGATCGGGTAATGGGCATGAAAATGCAAATGACTAGAAGACTAAGATGACACTAAGCCCTAAGATGCACCTAGGTGATGATAACCTAGAGGATGATTTAGAAGATTGCTAGGATGATGGATTGGATAATCAATAGGATGATTATGGATTGTTGATTGGATACATTTGGATTAGATTGATGGATTGGTTGGATTAGACAATGTGATTATCTTTGAACTAGATTAAGGAGTTCAACTAGATGATGCAGGATGGTGAGGATTGGATCAGAGGATAAAAGAATGATTATGACACAAATCCACCTCTAGATGGAAGTAGATTGATGAGGCCAAAATGAATTACTGACTTAGGATGGATGACGGTCTTAAGTAAGCAAGGATGATAGTGATTAGGGATAATAACCTAGCCCAATTGGATAAAATGTCCCTAAAACGATGTCTAAGGGATTCAAATTGACAAATCGATGATGGATATGCTATCTAAGGATGTCCTAAGATGAACCTATGTGATTAGATCGATGATTGGATGACATTTGAAAAATGCAGATGGACAAAAATGTTTATTATAGATAGGTGGGTGATGATAAAAAAAATTGATTGTAGGAATGGACTTGAAACGAAGCAATATTTCAGTGGTCAAGAGGATTCACTCTCTAGTTTTTGTATGGCAAGTTGATTCACCTATGTGTGTAGCAAATTTTCCTGTTCAGGTCATGAGTTCTCCTATCCAAGACTCTGCGGGTTCACCCCTATGTATAGTAGGTTCGCCTATATTTTGTACTATACAGTTGCGATTTTGTAGGATAGCCAAAACAAATAGTAAGTTCACCTAAACAGGAATACGTATAGATGGGTGACTGCAAGATCGCCTCTCAAGAAAACAAATTTTCCTATTACTTCAAATCTACGAACCAAACACAGAAATGCCTATCGAGGAAGCAAGATCGCTTATTTCTTCAAACATACGAACAAGGATAGTATGGACTCAAGAACGGATTTACCTTTGTGGATAGTAGATTCGCTTATTCTAGGGGATGTGTGGATGGAGGACTGGAAGACTCAACTTGGATTTGCCTCTGTGGTAGATAGGTTTTCCTATTCAGAGAATGTGTGGATCTAGATTCGCCTAGCCAAGGGACCAGACCAATGGGTTCGCCTCTGAAAGAATCAGGTTCACATATCTAGGATGATTGGACTTGACTAGATTGAGACAAAGATTCACCCTTTGAAGTGCAGGATCGCCTGTCCACAAAGCAAATTCACCTTTGTAGGAAGCAAATTTGCCTTTGAGGACAGCGATAGACTATGGAAAAGGGTTGAAAAACAACAAACAAGTAGTGGGCAAGGACTAACTCAGATTGAAGACACAAACTGGTATATCACAAGAAGACATGCCAAACAACACTATCCTAAAATTAGTGATAAGGGTTTATAAACTCAATGTAGGCCCACCACCTTGGGGGTTACCCAAGGTTAATACTCCATGATAATCAAGTGGGAACACCCTTTCTCGCGAAGGCAGATAGTTAGAGATCCAATGACACAAGGTCATCAACAAATGCCACAGACTCACCTTCTCTCTCTCTTGAGAACTATCATAGTTCACTACGAGGATTTATATCTCGACCTAAGGGATTACATGGTGAGTAACTTTGGAGTGTCATTCGTAATCCCTGCACTACACCAAGCCACAGCTAAAACGCGGGTCTTATCTAGGCTATATAGGCTATCTTGTGAGTCCTTGATACACCAAGAGGGTGCATGAGGTACAACCGTGAACACCAGCCCATCATAAGCGTGGGTCGGGAGCCCCAACGAGGTATTGGAAACTCAGACCACCCTGCACGTCTTAACTAGGAATTACCCTAGTATCAACACTTCGCTAAACACAATATGACTGGATTGGGGTATAGCTTTAGCTTTCCCCCCTTTATATACCCCACCAGTAACATTTGGTTGAGATCATCCCCAGTGATGAAATCCCAAGAAGGTCTCACTAAAGGGAAGGATATATTAGACATTTATGGTCCCCAAGATCACATGTAGCACAAGGGGACAACATACGTATACTAGTACTCTTGGGTGGGCTCTACTGGACTTGAGTAGGCTACAATTTTTTGTCCCCAGGTTCAGTGTATGGTGCAAGGGGAGAGCACATGTCAACAACTTCCTCCAAACACGACAAACAAGATTAATTGACCCTTTTATAAAATGAAATGTTCCTAGATTAGTATAAAAAAAGACACACACAAACTAATCTAGGGGTATTTGACCAATTGTCTTGCAACCAACACGTCAATAGATTCACCTCCCGTCTTCATCAAATGTGAGACAAGCTATGCAAATCATTAGTGAAATCTCACAATCACAGACAAACAAGTTAGTTGATTAGTACCCAAATCGACAATCGAACAAAAGTGTAAACTAGAAAATTTAGCATTCTAGATGACCTCCAGTTTTCCCCTATGTAGGGTGTATTTACCTTTCTAAGGATGCAGGATCACCCTTCTAGTTGAGAGGTGAACACACAATCGCTCTTCGAGTGGAGAGGTGTCTGCAAAATCGCCTCTATAATTTGAGCAGGATTGCCTGTTTCCTTCTCAAGTTCGCCTATTTGTACAGGTTAAGGCGAGTCTACCTCTGAAATGTTTGATCTTGGTCATCGGGTGTAGGTTCACCTTTTCTCAGGAATGGCATGTATGTAGTTTCCTAACCCGGAGTGGGATCACTCCTGCAGTTAGGCGGATTCGCCTCTATAGCTTTAAAAATTGAAACCTGCAAGCATAAAACAAAAAACTTCAAAGGACTTGTGACGTGGGTCCCATCAGGCATGCCAGAAATGTGTACAAGTGTTTTCCTTAATCTAAAAAGGAAAAACAAGATGAAATGCACAAATGAAAGAACAAAAAAAACCACTCAAGATTAGCCTAGTTTAACTCCAACAAAATAAATAATGGACAAATATTACCTTGTTAGAGTTGTCTCTTTTGGTTGGCTCTTTTGTGATGATTTTGAATGCTCCTTGTATGACAAAATGACCTAAAATGAAGCTTAAACCGATGTTCATGTGATGGTGGATGCAATGGAAGCCATGGAGGAGTGATTGGATGCAATATGAGGCTTGAAAAGGTTGCAACAATGGTGGTTTCAAAGCTTGGGGTATGAGAGATAAAGTTGGTTAAGTGTGTGATTTTTTTGAATGAAGCCCAAATTCACCATATATAGGGAAAATGCCTCTAAAGAAATGGATGGCCAAGATTGCATCTAGGAGAAGATCAATGACTAGGATACTTTGAGACCTCACAAGCCATCTCATGAGGACATGTGGAAGGTGAGGTGGACAAGGGAGGATGATGTGGAGGCCAAGTGGAAAAAGGTAAGTCTTATCTCATCTACCCAAATCATGGGAGGATGTGACAATAGAAGAATTTTAAATTCTTCTAAAATATCCCTTGGTTTTGGAGATTTGACTTTGGGATTGGGAAGGGAATTTTAAATTAGGTTTTTATTCCTCCAAGAGTGTTGGAGAAATAAAGTGGAATTAAAAATTCCACATAGGATGTATGGGAGAAATGAAAAGGAATTTTAAATTCCTTGGGGTGGAGATAGCTTCTCCAAAAGGAGAAAGCCTTTATGAGGGTTGGTCATAGTACCCTTGCCATAATTGGAAAGAGGACAAGATTAGGTGTTAACTAACCTTTGATTAAAGGTTATGCAAATGATTAGGGGGATTAATGATGGATTATGGAAAAGTTGCAAGATATGGAGGATGTGACCCTAATTATGATTAGGAATGTGCACATCCTAACTGGGGATTAAGTAGACTAATCAAGATTAGGGAAAATGTAGGAGGATGGGACAATGAGAGAGAAAGTAAATGAATTAAAAATTGATTTTAAATCCTTTTGGGAAAAGTGACTAAAATAAATAAATTAGGCTATTTATTTAATTTAGAGAGGATTAAGAGTAAGGTATTTAATTGGTTAATCAAACACCTTAGGGGACATTAGGAATAGGATAAATATTAACCAAATAATGAACTATTTAATTAATATGGTTTAGGGACATGGGATGGAAGAATGTAAGGGTGAATTTGACCATATGGGGGTGGTCAAATTTAGGTGTCTGCAGTATCATAGCATGATTTTGGCACCATAACGACAAGGCACGTTTTTACAATTTTGAAACTCATTTTGTGAAACACATCTCTTAGATTTTGGTGAATTCTTTTCTGATTTTTAAAGGGTTTTTGAAGAGAATATTAAAACAACTACTGTCCTGAATTTCAAAGTAATTGGAGCATCATTAAGGGATTTATTATAGAATTATTTTTTCCAACAAGTTCAGTCTTAAGGCTGCAAAACACCTAATTTTTTGAGAGCAATCTAAGCCTTGGTAAGTTACAAAAAAAATATATTTTGACCCCATTTATGTGATTTATTACAAAATTATCTTTCTAGAACTTCTTCACAACAAAGAGAAGCCACAAAAAAGAAGAAAATAAAAAGAACAAGTAGAACAAGAAAAAGGGAAAGAGAAAGAACAAGTGAGAAAAGAAACAAGAGAAAGAGAAATAGAAAGAACAAAAACAAGAGCAAGAAAAGAGTAGAAAAAAGAAGAAAAACAAGTAGTCATAGAAGAAGAAGTAAAAAAGGAGATGAAAAAGAAAGAAAAAGTTAGCATTGAGGACAATGATTTTGTAAAGAGGAGGGCAATGTTATGCTCTTACCTCTATAGTGTGGATAACATTATGAGTAGTCAGCTTGTGGCTACCTTAACTCTTAATTAAGTCATATTATCATTATTATATTGTTATTTAGTTATTTAGGTTAGTCAAGGTGATATTTGATGTATAAGTATGATATGTATATGAGGTATATGTAAGTTATTATCAACATGTTGAATATTGTGTTCTTATTAAAGACTATTAGAGGTATCCCCCTCGAAGTGGATTAGGAGGTGAAGTGGCATATCATTATAAAGCATTTGTAACAATCCTTATTATATCTTCCATTGTGCAAGTTATTTCATTACAAGTAAAAGAGCAAGAGAAAGAGAAAGAAGAACATGGTAAAGAGAGAGAAATAGAAAGAGAACAAACAAGAGCAAGAACAAGAGCAAAAATAAAAAAGAACAAGAAGCAACAATAGAAGTAGGAGGAGGAAAAGGAGATGAAGAAGAAGAAAAAATTTAGCATTGAGGACAATACTTTTATAATGAGGAGGGCAATGTTATATCCCTGCCCCTATATTGTGTATAATGTTATGAGTAGCCGACTTGTGGTTACCTTAACTCTTAATAAATTCATATTATTATTGTATTGTTATTTAGTTATTCATGTTGGCCTAAGGCTTATATAGGGTTATCTAAGTTGGCCTAGGTGATATCCTAGGCATAAGTATGGTATATATAGGAGGTATATGTAGCTTATTATGATCATGTTGAGTTTTGAGTTCATATGAAGACTATTGGAGGCATCCCCCTCAAAGTGGATTAGGAGGTTTCCCCCTTGAAGTGGTATATTACTATCAAGTATTTGCAACATGTTTCCTATTATATATTTTATTGTGCAAGTTTTTCATAACACCCTCTCTAACTCCTTATAAAAATTGTTGAAATGAGAAACCCTCATATTAGCAAGCTCCTCAAAAGATATATCAAATGATTCATTCACTTTAGGCATCCCTTAGATTGTGTTAATGTTCTTTCTATGCTTAACATTGCTATGAACAATATTGTCTTTAAACCATTGACCTCCAACTAGCTAACCTCACTTTTCAATCTCTAAACAACTTTGTGACCCAAAATAATATCATTTTTCTTTTCCTTTGAGATAATTTTTTGTTTAAAATGCTTCATTGAACTCTCCCTCAACCAAAATATCATAAATTTGGATATCTCTCCCTCAATTTTTTTAAGCATAAGATCTTGTTGTCTATATTTTTCATAAGCTCACTTAGTGACAATAGACTTGATCTTCACAAGATTTTTAGTAAATTGAAAACATGCATGTATATTGTGTAAGTGTATGTGTAATTGTGTGTGTATATATCTATATATGTACATAACTATATATTTTATATGTACACACACAATACACATATAGTATGTACATACATGAATATATGTGTGTCACATATATGCATACAAGAGAAAATCACATGAATATATGCATGTACACACATACATATAGGTAAACATGCACAAAAACAATGTGTTATATATAATAGAGGAAATTACATGCCTTGATTTTTTTCTCTTCACTTTGGACTCACTTTAACTAGTTTATTTGGCTTGCAATGATTGGCATACAAATGACAAGACATTGTTTTCAATACCTTGAACATTACCTCAAAACTCTCAAAGAGTTCACTAAATTACTATTCACTAAACTTGTAAAAAAGGTCACCAAATTTGAATGGAACACATATTGTCAAAAGATGTTTGATATATATATATATATATATATATATATATATATATATATATATATATATATATATATATATTAAAATTACATGCCTTGAGTTTTCTCTTTATTTGTTACTCACTTTGACTAGCATATCCCAAGTGTAGTGACTAGCATGCAAATGATATATTTATGTGTTCAATAATCTAAAAATTACCTAACAATTCCCAATAACTCAAAATCAAATTACCATTCAATATTTTTAAATAAGTTCACCAAATTTAAAAGAACTCATTGTTAAAAGGCATTTGATGACATGAACCAATATTTGATAAATATATTGATACTTATACCTTTTTTCATGAAAGATCTTTGCTACCATATATATCACCACTATTCTATTGTTAGAGATCTCCTGGTATAAAACAAAAAAATAGCAAACAATGTGTAATCTATTACATTAATTGCACCTCCCTAGATTATGAGACATGGTATACATGTAAGTAAAATTATGCTTAGCTATGGTGTTTTGCTCACAAAAACTAAAAGGTTATATAATTCATATAAAAAAGATCCTCTAAAGTACATGTTTTCTAAAGCCAATCTTCTAAGTCATTCTAAATAGGTGGCATTACTATTAAATTTTAATGTTAAGTTTGTTTCCCAAAAATAAATATCAAAGAACATCTAATTGTAAACTAATTAGTCATATAATGGGTTATGCTCATACAACTATTGATACATATTTCATAATGAACATATTGTATATTGATTGTATGTTCAATCATGTTTTTCGATGGATCGAAATGTATTATTAGTTCCTAGGGAAGAGTGATATTGATTACCTCCCTCAATAGAATTGATCCCCCTCTTTTCAACTATATCTTCCTTGCAGTAACAACTTTTGGAATATGAGGTATTAGTTATGAGTTATGTGCAACCATCTCTCTAAAATTTAAATTATGATATCCATGGCAATTTACAACTATAGCTACATAATTAATTGGCAACAATATGAGAAAAAAAAATAAAAATTGACATAGTAGCATAAGTTGGCATTACAATTTCTTGATTCCTTTGACTCATTCACCACAATGTGATCCCACAAAATGACAATCAACGATTGTTTTGACTACCCATTTTATTTTGCAAGAGATGAAAGCCTTTTTTTAAGTCGACATTGCTTTTGGCCCTAAAATGAACCAAACTATGTTTTCTATGCTACAACTAAACAAAAGTAGACATCAAATAATTAGATTTTGATATTATTCTAACTAGTTTTCTATTTCTATACATATCTGGAAACAACTATCACTTATCCACTTGCATTTGTAATATGTTTGTGAATAGAAGCATGGATTCACAAGTATGGTTGGTAGAAAAAATATACTTTTAATGCTAAATTGTTTATTGGTTGCTAAAATAATGTGTCATGTAGTGGCAAGTACTTACCTTTTATTTTTGTGTTTTTAAAATAATTGGGTAGTTATTGATGACCAAGTGATTCTTCAATAGAGTGTCTTTGTAGATTGATTATTGTTTACTATTATAAATGAGAATTGTAATAATGACTAAACTAAATTAGTTATCAACAACCAAGTGATTCCTCAATGGAGTGCCTTTGTAAATTAATTGGGTGATTTTTGAATGGTTGAAAGTATAGTTGTTGACAAACTATTTAAAAACTAGCAAATATTAATTATTGTAGTCACCTTACCATGATTAGGAATTGAAAAACTCATCTTAATACTTCTTGATACCCCGCACATTTCTTGGAAAATAAATAGTTTTTATCATTACATGCATGCCATTCACAATTAGATAGTTCCCTCACTTGTTGGATCTATTCTTTTGTAATCTACAATTAACTTTTCTAAAAAATGAAATATTCATCCACCATTAGTTAATGAGGGCTACACAAAGATCATTGCCACCACTATATGTAACTACCTTCAAGAATGGAAGAATACCAAATTGTACAAGAACAAATTGTTGGGAGAATCTCGATGTCACATGTTGTATATGCTACATTTATCTCGTAGACCTTCACCATAGAGAAACAAATCTTGCCCTACTACTTATTACCCATTTTGTTATAACACTTATACTCTAAAACATTCAATTGTAAAAATGCCAATGTATCTCATGCCATGACAATCATGCACCAAGACTACCCACAAATAAAGGGCATTAATATATAAAACAAAAGCCAGTGGAAAAGGCATTCTCAAAAATGTCTCTAATGACCAGATTGTATATTGAGTATAATACATTATAATTAAATTTATACTTGACAAACTTTTATGGTTAGCTTAAACCTTGTCTATTTCTACCATATTTTTTGACAAGACAAAAGAAAAATGACAATCTTATGGATTTGCTTTATGTTTTGTCTTTGTTAATTGATCATAGGGTCGGTAATTATAGCTATAGATCCTTACAGTTGGTTAGCTAATGAACGTGTGTGTCTACCAAAAGCTCTTCAACCACTATAAAAAAACTATTACTCTCAAATATTTATGGACAACAAATTTCTTCTATTCTTGAATGGATAAATATCAATACAATTTATTTATTGAGTTGCATGACAATCAACCACGAGGATTAGTAGTCTCGTTGTATGTATTGTCTTGGTAATTATGTGTTTTAAATCCCATCAATGGTCAACTCCATTTAATGTTTGACGATAAGACATGTCCCAGGACACCATAGACTATCAAAAGCTATATAGGAACAAGCAATTGCCAATGAAAAAGGCAAGGGTGCATCAATGTTTTACCTTAGTTTATTTACCATTTCACTATATGTATTGTCTTCGTAATTATGTGTCTTAGGTCCTATCAATGGTCAACTCCATTCAATGTTTGACCATAAGGCATGTCCTAAGACACCATAGACTATCAAAAGCTACAATGGAACAAGCAATCACCAATGAAAAAGGCAAGGGTGCATCAATGCTTTACCTTAGTTTATTTACCATTTCACTGTTTATTTACCATTTCACTAACATTAGAATCTCCTTTTACAACAACATTCATCCTTGTCCCCATTATATCTCGTAATTTTTTTTATGAATTTTAGATTTAAGACATGAAAGAAAAGATAACATAACACCTATCAATAATCATCTTCCATGACTTCATATAACATAATCATTTTAAAATGTAAATGCTATTTAAAAAAGACTTTGAATTATTTGCACTAAATTTGTCAAGTACTTAGTTTGAAATGGAATTTATCATGGGCAAGAGTAATTTTTTTGGTACAAGTAACTCTTGAACATATGCTTTGTTAATAATTGCTTTGTTATTAAATGATTATTCTCTTAAATTTATTGATTTATTGATTGATGTGAAGGCTGCTATTGACATTTTATACTAAAAAGAGTATATGCATACACTTAAATTGAAAAATGATTATATGCATACACTAAAGTAAATAAATGTATACTTTAATATTCATTAGATTGAAAAAATTGTAATATATAATTACTTTACGAGTATAAAGACTAATAACTAATTAACAAACTCTTACTTGTGAAGCAATGACCAAATATTTAACAAGTTAAACAATTAATAATTAATTAACTCATTGGAACTTTGTAAACCATAATTAATAATTAATTAACTCATTGGAGCTTTGTAAACCATAAATTATCTACTCAATCTGATTCATCACAATACCATGATCCTTGGTGTAATAGATATCACCACCCATAAGTCCAAATTATCCAGTGCCTTTCTTAATCAAAATCTCAAATTTTAAATTATAAATAAACATTAAACATCAAATCTCAAACCTGACCAAGACTTCATAAATTAAATACCAAACATTAACCGATAATAAATTCGATAATAAATAAGCAACACAAAATTGATGCCAAGACATTAGTGTTAACCTATAAATGATGAAAGCATTTTATTTATATACCGCAGTGCATAATGATGAAAGCATTATCTATTAGTAAACATTTTATTTATATACCGCAGTACATAGTTGCTCTATAAGGAGGGGGTGAAGAACTTGTAGAATTCGCATCCATAATGCTTAGATGACAAGATTTTACAAAATTTATGGGTTTAATTGTAATTTTATGGATTTGCATGCAATCTATGCAACAGGCGTGAATTCGGACATCTAAATTTTATAATAATACAGTTACACGTGATTTTATTTTCATTCTTTTTAAAATCATTAATATAATATCTTTGAATTTTGATATCCAAGTAGCATTAATAACAAGTGAATGAATATAAAAAATATGTTTGAATAATGCCCAAATTCATATCCTTAAAGATAATATCCTCAACTATAACTAGACACTTTGTACAAACCATTCTTACCAGATGTTCATACGAAAATATGCTTGAATAATGCCCAAGTTCATATCCTAAAAGATAATATCCTCAACTACAAGTAGCACTTTAAACAAACCATTCTTACCATATTTTCTTCTCTAAACTCCCCAGCAGATGACGGAAAAAGCAAATAGTTAATAAAATTGAATGGAGAAACAAACCTCAATTTGAACTTCAAAAGATTAAAAAATGACTCAGAATAAAAGAC
>VDFB02016355.1:0-12659 GCA_007258455.2 Sequoia sempervirens
TCTCATGATCTTCCACCTCCTCATACTCAAAGTACTCCATATCGTTGATCCAATCAATGAAGTTTTCTAGGTTAATATTTCTATAAAATGTAGAAACATCGATCTTTGGCCTTTTCCCAATCTTACAGATGGCCTTAAATAATCTAACTTGCTCTAGATCTACTGCATCTTGTTCTTCTTTGAACTATTCCTCATTATCAACTTCATCTTCACTTTCATCTCCTCTTCTTGGCTCAAACCCTTGATGCAACTCCTCTTGTAGTACTTGAACTTGTCTTTGGAGGGCTCTAAAACCATCTTCTAATACCATAACATTCCTTCCACCACCATAGTTTCTTCGTGGAGGCATTCTGATCACTTTGATTAGAAATGCACAACAACAAGTCATGGTGAAAACTACCTCCCATTCGATGATATTTTTACACACTTAGGAAAACCTACTCTGATACCATTTGATGAGGGCCAAACTTCCCTAAACCTTTAAAAGAAACAACAATAGATACCAACATAGAAGATGTGAGACATAAAATAACTTAATTTTAATTATTTTTAGAAAATGAAATTATAGATTCATAACTTACAATGCTATAACCTCATAGGCTTGATTCATTACAACAAAATCCACTCTAAAAACAAAATGTATTATTCGAAGCCACAATATGCACTAATGGAGCCACCTTCTACAACCCCCAATTATCCCTTTTTATTTTACCCAATAATTGTTGTAGAATGTTCTAGAAAGTATAAATTTACCTTTTTTTTAGTGCCAAAAGTCCCACCGTTTGATTTCTTTCCTAGGAAGATATTTTGATGAAATTTAGTTTTAGTGGGGAAGGTTCATGGGGCCATAGCTTTTGATCCAGGTGTCCAATTTTCTATTATAATGTATTGTTGGAAATCTCTCAAAGGGATCTACAATGTTGAATCCATCAAAGATATGTTCATCAACTTTTTGAGTTGTTATGGGGCCTCTAAGGTTTTCATATCTAAATTTGAAGCTGTTTTGGAGAAATTTCTCAAGATGAAAACATATCTTTGAAACTGTTTAGGGTATTCAGATGATTCTTTCATGACAAAATAATTTTTAGGTCTGCTCCTTTAGGTAAATTTTCAAGTCCATACAAGACCATTTAGACCGACTTACTAAAAATATTAAGTGACTGCTTTTCACCTTTTCAGACTCCTGACTGCCTTACACCCCATAAGTGCCATAATGGGACTCAAAAGAACTAAGGAAAATAAGAATTTTTTTTGGTGATGCAAGATTTCCCTACACCACTAGATGCTCTTGCATAAATTATATGCATATATAAAAGAACAAGAGTGAGAAATAATTTTCAAAAATAAAAAAATAAACCTTTTACCTTGCCTCTATATATACCTCTCCTTTAGTTAGAAGAGGATGAATTTTCACCTAAACTATTGAGAAGTACTCAATTGCCTCCCAAAAATTGTCTTGATGTTCTCTTATTCTAATGTTGTGATGAAATGATGTAGGTTAATCTTTAATATTGTAATATATGCTTCTAATTAAGAGTGTTGTTAATAATAGTTTGAGAGGGATTTTATTTATGGATGTTGAAGATGAAGAAACAAAAATAGTGATTTGATCTCAATTAAGGGATATAAATACTAGAGAGAATAGGGTAGATGAGAGAATTTCAATTGGTACCCTTTGATTGTCGCACATGGGGAGGAGAATCAGTGATATATGAATGGCTAGGATTATTTTTACTAGATCCAAGGGTTAAGATTGACTCTACTCACATATGTGAGAAAGAAACATAAAAAAGTTTGATAAGAGTTTTGAACAACCAAAATACTGAGAGGGGGGTTTAATCAGTATTTCCATAAACCACTTAAACATTTAAACATATATTTGAAAAATATTATTGAATTTGCAATAGCGAAAGAAACCATGAAATTAATCATCAAAGAACATAACTCATGAACACTAGATTTTTACGTGCAAAACCTAAAAAGGGATAAACCACGGTGAGGATTAGCTCACAATAAATTATAACCAGTCATAACATATTATAGAATGGCTCGCTGCCTTTTGAACTCATTTTCTGAAGGGCTCACTTTGTAGAGAATAAGAGAAAATAAAAAAAAGAGGGGTGGCTCATTGACAAGATTTGAACCAGGATAATAATTCATCTACAATATGTAGGAGATATAATTCCATTGTATCCCAAAATAGTGAATCAAGATGCTTCATACTACATAGCTTCCATACTCTTCTCTACTTTATATTCACATCAAATGTGTACTCTACTTGCATACTTCACATCATACTAGATACATATTCAGATAAACAATGAAAATGATCTTAAATTTATAGAAATTACATCCGCAATGACTTCCAACATCAATTATATTAGCCTAATTAGATGTACCATGGATAATATAACTTGTCGGCTAAAGATTAAAATAGACACACTTTGTGCCCTAATTAAAAGCTTGTAACACATAAAAATAGGTTAGAGGGGAACCATCATAACTCCATAAGACTGATCAACACTAAATTAAATTCTACACAACCCCAAACTTATTAGGCCATATTCTTTGATGGAGTAACACTAAAATACACCAAATTTTCATCCACAAACTGACATTTGAACCTCAAAAACACTCACCACTTGGACCACAGACATTACTAACACATGTAAACACTCCCTCAAATATGCATAACCATATATTCTTCCATGATGGAATGCAGACCAAACATAACATGTACTCTATATTGTTAACACTATCACTGGTAGAATCAATACATTATGATCATTATCTTTGTTTCCAAAGGAAATAGACATGAAAATTTTAATTTATATTCCTCTAACATATACCAAAATTACCTTAGAATTGTAGAAAAAAATTCATTAGGGCAGAGCAATTCAGATCTAGAAACTTTTACTCTTGAAACAACAAAAAAATGGTTTAGGTTGATAAAGAGGTGTTCACCATATTAACCTCTTTTTCTAATTTCATTCAAAGTGTAAGCTATGAAATGAAAATGAAGAATAGTAATAAAATCTAATAGAAATAACAACCAAAAAGGTAGATCTAGAGGGGGAAAATGATGTGTACCTTTCACCAAAATCACCTTTTGGAGCTCACTAAGGACACATTCACCCTATGGAAAATGGGTCTTGTCTAGGGTTCCTAACAAATTCTTTTTGAGTTCTCTGCTATTGTGTTTGCACTCCCAAATTCTTCATGTTCACTATTAGACTATAAAAAATAAATTCTATAGAGGAGTTTCCATGATAAGACATCTTCTCTTTCAACTTAGGAAACTTTGTAACTTTGTTCACTTTTTCTCTTCAAAGGATCTTTCACCTAAAATATGCATTCACACATCAAAGAGAGAAAAATGTTGTTTTCTAGGGAATGGGGGTTTTCCTTGGTCAAACCTTGTTTTATAATTAAACCTTGAAATTAAATAGAAAAGCATGAAGGAGTGATGAATTAAAAATAATATTCAACAAATCATCAAATCTTATTTGCACCTTTGATTACAAATCTTCCAAATAGCATGAAATGGCCTCAATGTATGTAGATCTTGATCATGAAACTTGATTAGAAATAATTACTTTGATATGCTTGATTATATCTTTAACATTACATCACCATATTTGATCAACCAACATGTATGATGTAAGAAATATTTGAAATGATGATAGGAATCTTGATTACTGCAATAATCTTCAATAATTTTCCCTTGAATTCCTTGAAAATTCTCTTGAATGCTCTTCATCTCATAAAGTTTTCTCTAGGATTTGAACACTTGAAAATATAGGTGAAACTATGTGAAATAGCCTCTTATTTATACATATATTATTATTGATTCTTGAAATTCAAATATTGCAAGACGACATCTGAATATACCTTTGAAATCATTGAAAAACCACCAAAAACATAATTTGAATTTAGGTCATAGGTTTAAGTGAGGACCCATTCACCCTATGGCAAATGGGTCCTAGGCCACTTTCCTAGGACACACATTACTCAATGCTAAGCATAATTTTATGGAATTTATGAATGTCAGGTTTTATTCCTCAAAATTTGCAATTAATTAGGCTTGGAATTGAATTAAAGGGGCTAGTTAAGGGAACAACCTCAATTAATTAATAAAGATCTAGATTAGTGTGAAAGTGTAAAGGTGCACCTTACAACACCAAAATAAAGGCACAATTAAGTGTATTTTAATTGAAACGGCCTTAAACTTAATGTGAATATGTAAAATACATATTAAAACACTAAATTAATGCATCATTAAGCTCATTTTATTATTAAGTATTCATTTGCAAATTAAGTGTGAAAAAGGGATACATTTTCCTACACTACAAATCTATGCAATAAAATCCTATATTATGGACTTATCCAAATATCCAACAGGTATGTGCAAGATCATCATGGAAAAAACAGGCCATTAAGTGGCAAAAAAATTAGAAAAATTAGAGTTAGGCAACTTGATGTAAAAATTTGAATAAGTTATCTATATTATTTCAAAAATATGTAAGAATAGAATGTGTATAAAATTGAATGTAATTTCTAAACTACTAGGTTTTTTTATTAAAAAAAATACTATCGAGGTAAGAATTTTTTTAATTTCAATGTATGGTAGTACTTAAAATTTTAGGGAAAAAACATAAGAGTGGGTGTTTTTGTCGACCACCCTAACAAGAATAAAATGATACATTATTTTTTATGCAGATGCTCAATGAGGATAATATTTAAGTGCAGTGCATATATTCTTTTTTTTAATCTTTTCTAGAAGTAAATAATTAGATATGAGATTTTTTATTACAACTTTTAAAAAATAAGTATGTCGACCATATAGCAGTCAAAACCATGAAATTCAATTTTCTTTTTAATCCTGTCTGTATGAAGCATAGAATGTGACACATGTTTTGGATTAAAAACAATCTTATTTGAAAGAAGCTATAGATGGCACTATTCGGGTTATCAATCGGGACTTCAATCCTTAATTCAAATATAAAGATGAATAATAATTACTTATTAAATTCAAGTAAAGCATAATTTATATTGGCAGGAAATCTGGGAATCTCCTTTAAAATTGTTTCTGCATCAATTTTTGGGTTAAAAAAAAAGTTGAAATACACATACCCATCATATTTACCAAGATTTTTGGCCCCATCGCAATCCTACCCCCCCAACACATCTATTTTTGTATTGGAAAAACTCTTACATACATTGTACTAGATTTACCTCCACCTCAATAAATTAATAGCCCCGCACATAGCTGTAATAATCTTGAGGACAAATGTTGACATCAATGACAATAATGTATTACATACTCATGCTTAAGCTCAGGCTTCCAACAAACATATCAATGAAAATTTTATCAAACTTGCAACAATCTCCCCCTTTTTCATTGATAGCAACATGGAAAAAACTCAAAAATATTCTCCAAATATTCTCCCCCTTTAACATCAAGGGAAAAGGGTGCACACATATTTTTTGTTCTTTTCTCCCCCTTTGATATTATTTCAAATGCTCCTTTATTTCTTTTCCTTCTCCTCCTTTCATATATACATGATTTGCATGATACTTGATACTCCCCTAACTTCTTTTCTTACATACTTGAGGTAATAAAAGTTCTTCTAAAATTTTAATAACTCCCCCAGTGCTATCCATCAAAATTAGTCAAAGAATTTTATAGTATATTATCAATATCTTCCTATATCGATGAGGAACAGTATAAAAGGAAAGAAATATACATCATATGAAAGAAGTGTTTGAAACCTACAATCTAGCAAGGTGCATTTCCCAATCCTTCTTAAACCATCTTCCCAATCTTTCTTGTCTAAACCAAGCATGCAACTCTCTGTCTCAAATTCTATGACAAGTTCTTCACCTTCCTTTGTGGTATTGGGTACCAGATTCAACTTTACTGCCTTCTTTGCATTAGTCTGAGCACTAGATATGGATTTCATCTTGGCATTCACCAGGTCTGTGAGCTTTCCAAACTACACTATAATCTTTTATTTTTGTTCCTATAGTTGGAAGAATCATTCGTGTATATTTTCAATAGCTAATCTTGTACTTCCATTTGCACCATTAGCCATTCATATGCACCAGATGCCTTTTCAATCTAGGACTCAATAGAGTTCATCTCATTCATAATTCTTTTAGTGGAACTAGGACACTTCAAGAAAAAATGAAACAACACTTTACCTTCCTCAACACAACTATGTATATCCTTAAGGTTATTTTGCAATTTTCTATGCACAATAGCACACTTGTCTGAAATGTTTTCCAACCTTTTCTGATTCACTTTCCTATTTGTTTCCTTGTCTAACTTCTCCTATAACCCATTAGAATATTCCTTGAAATATTCTAGAAGCAACCTAAGGGTATTGCCACAATAGTGTTTCTCACTTTTGGGATGTGTTATTTTTTTCCTAAAATCATTGTTTTTAGGGGGAAAAAAAAAAGATTTAAGTATCATAAGAAACTATCTAAAAGTTTAGTAGAGGGTAGAATGTACCTCCTTAGATAAAATTTGCTGGATATAATCCCTCTGTTATTAAATCATTACCTGGTGTATTTTCCTATAAAGTACTAGAAAAAACTACTTTTCTTTACATTTAAATTAAATATCATTTAAAATTTATTCCTGCAAGATTATGTGTTTAAATAAAAATCCACCAAAATGTATAGTTTTGATATATGTTTCATTTTATCATGTATTTAATTTTAATTTTTTTACTAAACTATACAGGTTTTTTTTTTTATAGTCAGGCTATTTGTTGCAGGTAGAAATTGGAAAATAGTAAACAATTTTTTCAAAAAAATACCCATTGTATGCATTTTATTTCCTGTTTCACCCCAAAAAAAATTAGTTTGATATACAACAAGTTAGGTTGTAACATGGCATACCGTATATCAAATTACCTTAATTCAGTATTATTAAAATATGCAATAAAAATTATGAAAATATATCCTTTCCCTAGATATTGATGTTGAGAATCTATATTTCAAAAATTAGAATTTAATCCTTTATAGAAAAAAGTTATGTTCTACAACACAAAAATTGCTTTATAAAAATGGTGTTTTCTATTTAAAACCATTTATTAAAGGATATTTTAAAAGATTCATGATTTATTTTGGAGAATTTGAAAATATATATATATATACACACACACACAAATTGCCACAAATCACTAGTTTACATCATCTTCAAATTCATAATGGTTTAGCTGCTATAGGTCTCAAAAGATGAAGATTTAGTTAAAAATATTGATGTAAATCTCCATATTGGGAAAAAAGTGAGACACAATTTGTGATTTCACTCGATAATTACTTCACACCAAATAGGGAATTGTCTACACTAGCACTGGGAAAACTTTCTTGTAGCACCTTCACAGCCTCATCTATCAATTCAATACTTTTCTAGTGGGTTTGCAAGATTTCCTTTCTAGTGGAGGCATGGAATGCATCACCAAGATGAAATTTGTGTAAGAGGGATATATTGTCCATATAAACTTTCCCTTGATGCATTCAAATCTAAAGCAATTGTAAATATACAAGAAGTTGAAATTGTAGTTTCATTCCCAATAGGATTTTCAAGGTATCTTCAGAGGTTGTGGAAGACTTGCCAATAGTGTTCACATTCTCTTCATCCTTCTCATAATCCATTTCCTTATCACCAATTCTATCTTTATATTTTTCATCATTTTTCTCTTTGTTAGCATCACCAAACTTCGTTATTCTTCTTATCATCAACTAATTTATCATTGTTATTTAGAGAAGTTAGATTTTTTGTATTTTTTGCTTCATATATCTCCAAGTTGTCTTGTACAACCTCTTCTTCCTTATCTGCATTCTTCTTTTTGTTTAGAGGTGGTTTGTTATGCTTTGCTTGTGCATCCTCCTTTTACATTTCACTATCTTTTTCAACAAAATTCTCTTCCACTAGAAGAGAATAATCAGTATTCACATCTTTTTTACATCCTCCTTAGCTACATGCTCATGTTGAGCATCTTCTAGTACATTCACTTCAGGCAAAAAGACATTAAAATTCATTTCACTATTCAGAGTTGTACCTAACTCTTTTGCAAGATTTGAAACCTTCTTAATAATCTCATTCCTTAGCCACTCTATATAGTCTTTATATGTGCTCATAAGTGTGGTGAAAATTTTCTTCATCCTGAACTCTTTATTATATAATTAAGCTAATCAAGCTCTATCCTCATCAGAAAAAGAACTTTCTCTAAAGCAAAAGTTCTCAATTTTGCATCTTCATTTATCACCTTTTCTCTTCGTACATGTAATGCACTTTTGAGATCCTTAGGAAATTTTCCTTCAATTTTCTTCATTCCAACATCAAATGTTACTATGTATCTAACTATTTCCTCTTCAATTATTGACTTATCAATATCATCCATAGTGGGATATAAGGCAATAGTCTATTCCAACATTTCATGCTCAACTAGATACCATTAAACAATGCATGTAATCCCAAATAACTATGATTTATTACCAAAGGGTTCTTCTCCCTCTTCTTCTTCTTGACTCCCAAAGTCTTCTCTCCTTTCGTAAACTCAATTTTATTTTCTCACATGGATTACAAATGCCTTTTTCTCCTTTTCTATCTCTACATCACTATGAAATTCCATAATTTCTATTTTGGCTTTCTTTGTGCTAGTATCTACTTGAGTTACACCAGATTTCTCTTGTTTCCTTTTCTTTCACTTTCCTATTTTTTGGGACACTTTTTACTTTATTGAAACAAGCTTTTCATTCATAGGTGCACTCAATTTTTTAATTAAAGCATGGGTTAGCTCCTTTCTCTTTGTTGTACTAGAAGAAGGTTTAGTTTTGGAGGACTTGTGGGTAATTAGAGAAGGGTTAGCTATTCTACCTGATCTTATTATGTTGTGGGCACCTTCCGAAAAACTAGAAATGTTCTTACCTTTCTCCACATAGTTTTTATGAATTCCCATCATCTCTACAACCTATGTAATCATCTTCTAAACATTTCTATTAATCTCCTTCTTTTTATGCTCCATATGCACTTCCATATACTTTTCCTCATAAGTTCCATATCTTCCCTTAGTTGTATCTCTAGGCATTCTAAGAATATAGTCAACTAGAAAACAATTATATCATTTACAACTTCATATCCCATTTTAGGGACCCACATAGTTCTAGTCTCAATAACCTTGATCGTACAACAATCTTAATTAATCATAAAGATAATGTAATTTTTATACTTCTCTTCCACACTCTTTGGATTCCTTTCTCTAGCTTGCATATTCTCTTGGAAAGTTTTAAAGAATCCCCATAATTCTTTATTCTATGTTTCTACATCACCTAGTCTCATCAAATGGTCTTTGATTTAAGTAGCCACTAGGATTTCCCTCAACCATACAATATTACTAGTTCTAGGGACCTCCTTTAGGAAATAAAATAAGAAACAAATGATAAGTGTCCCAAATTGGAAGGGGTACTTGGATTCCTTAGTATTTTTCAAATTCTCCAAGATTTATTCACTTAATAGCACATGTAAATCATAATCAACACTTTTCTTTACCATATCATATGCAATGCTGATAGAAGTAGTAGAAATAGAGTTCTTTATGTTTGCAAAGTGTATCTTGTATCCTATCATCATTGATTCATATTTCACTATAAGGTATTTCATGTCCATGATAGTTAGGGATCTCTTGTCATATGTTGTACGAGTTAAATTTTGTAAGGAAAATTAGATGCGGAAAACAATTCTCCTAATGTCAATACCTCAAGGAAGAATGCAGATACAATTTAAAATTTACAATTACAGTCCAATTAAGATGCACTATGAAGTAGATAACAGAAAAAGAGTATTTGACAATCACACATGAACACCAGATATACATGGGAAAACCCTTACGAGAGAAAAACCCACCACACCAAGAGAAATCAACTTGTACTATAGTAATGGAAATTACATACAAATGTCAGACTTATCTTTCTAGTGTCTGTTTACAACAGCATTCACCATGAACAATGTTGTACATGAACCTTTCAAGTTACAGTCTACACAGAATAGAATTCATTTACTAATCATACAACCACCTAGCAATTCGTCGATGCAACCAACCTTTGAACCCAATCGATCACAATCTGCAATCACATAGTATATCCATGTAACTAATCTCTATCTATCGAGCTTCCTCTAAGAACTGTTGTAACGAACAATCTTCCAACTATTTAGATTCAGGTTCCCCCATTGGTCGACAACGAGCCACATCAGATGGTCTCACTTGGTCAACAGTTTCACTCTGTATCGGCATGTTGGTGAGACACATGAAGTGTCTACCTGATGCCCAAAGCTCCAAATCGATGTCGTCAAGAGATATCGTTATCGCCAAGATGTTCTATGGAGCTTTCAGTGTTATGCCAAATCACCAAGCAGTCGCCCAAACCTATTGCTTTCGCCAGGAGATCATAGCGAGTCACTAAAGGTTATACCGAAGTCACATATTATACCGAGCTCCAAAGAATAGTTGGCAAGACTTAACACCTTCGCCGAGAGTTCTTATCGAACACATATTTGTTACACCGATGACCACCATTCACCAAGACCTATGCCAAAGAACCCTCATCATCGGCGAGACTTACATTGTTCACCGGGACTTCTTCTCGAACTATTTGGGTTACCCTGATAGCCATCGGCTATCAACAAGACATCCATTAGTTGCTAAGAGATCTCCCCAAGATCCTTTATGTTACACCGAACACCAAACGGTTGGCAAGACTTAACACTCTCACCAAGACCTTTCCCCGATCTCTTTGAGTTACTCTGATGAATGTTTGGATGTTTCCTCGTCAGTGTGACTTTCACAGTTTGCTAAGACTTCTCCCTGAGTGTTGAAGTCACTCTGAAGCCCCCAGCTGCTATGAGTCTTCCCGACGCTTGATTGAATGGCCTGTCAGCCAAAGAACTCCACACGATAAGAGGTCATAGTGAATACACTATGTCATAGTGAAGGCTCCAAAGAATAAGCATTTGGCAAGACTTCTGCAAGGTCACAACAACCTGTTCGAAACAGAATGTATCAAAGCTGTTAGTCGGCTAGACATTATAGTTGTCATACCGACTTTGCTCTAATGGAGGTTTCAGCTTGTGATTATTAGGGCATACTTTCAACAATCTCCCACATGGCCGAAGATCACGGGCACCTCCGAGGCACAGCACTAACTTCTTGAAAATCATGGGCACTAAGGCCCATTGGTACAGCACACCGGTGAACTTATGCGTACTCCAGCTGAAGCCGTCCAATGAATCTACAACATTCTTTTAAAATTATCAACCTTTCAAAGCGGCCTTTCCATCCCCACCGTATCACCGTGCAAAGTGGTGCTATACATCCTATATGTTCGTCTAGCATGGAAGAAGTGGGTTCTTTTGCGGACAAATTGCGCTCACGGTATCATAGAAAATAGTTTAATTCCCCCTACATCCAAAGGCCAATGTTAGAATGCAAACATTTTCAACCATTGCTTCTTTGGCGCAGGTAAGCTTACCATGTATTCAGCCTCGAAGTAGTGGACAAAGCAACTATAGCCTGTCGCTTGCTCATCCAACTCACTGCACCACCATTCATCATGAAAATATATCCACTAGTGGACCTCCTGCTGTCAATGTCCCTTGACCAAGTCCACATGGCCTCAAATGGCCAGAGTCTCACAGCAGTTCAAGCCAGAGTTCCCCGCCCAGGTGGCACGAAACCCAAAATTGCCAGAGTGCCCTTCAGATATTTGGCTTCTTTGCGGCATCCCAATATGTTCTTCTAGGATTAGCCATAAATGACTAGAGCTCTGCTTTGCTTCAGGCAATATGCGGCCTTGTACAGACCATTGCATACATGAACTACCAACCACACTAGCATAGAGTACACTAGTCATGTCCTCCATCACCGGTGGTAGATTTTGAATGGTCCTCAGAGATATCTTCATTCCTACATGGTGGGCCACTGGCTATTTGCAATCCATTCATGCAAAATATCTCAAGAATGGTCTTGACATACTTACTCTGACTGAGCCCAAAACTTTCTATTCTTTCCCCTATCCTAGTTATCTCCATCCCGAATATACCTTGCTGCGCAAGATCGCTAAATTTCAAACTTAGCGGACAAATGAGACTTCAAGATCAGAAATCGGTAAACTACTATTTCCTATGGAGCAACATATCATCAACATAAGAGCAATAATAAATTACTTGATCACTTCGACTTTATAATATACACGATGATCGAATTTAGATCTCACAAATCCCAAAGACCATACAAAGTATCAAATTCTGGGTACCACATTCTGGGTGATTAAGCACACAACCCATACAAAGACTTCTTTAATTTGCATACCAGTTTCTTTGTGACTTTTGACAAAGTGCTCGGTTTTGGGACGTATAGATTTCTTCTTCAATATCTTGCCATAAAGAAACATTGTCTTCCACATCCCATGCATTTAGGCCTCTAGGTCATAAAGAAGCTCACGCAGAGTGACAAAAGAAATCTAATGGATGTCAGCTTAGCTATAGGAGAAAATGTTTCCCCATAATCAATTCCCTCTACCTGGGAATAACCCTTTGCAACCAATCTTGCCTTGTACTTTTCTACATTGCCATCTAGACCAATCTTTTT